>WKFP01014418.1:316120-328953 GCA_011057875.1 Pterocles orientalis | reverse complement strand
GGGGGGGGGGGGGGGGGGGGGGAACCGGGTCCCGTCACTGTGAGGAGGGGCGCAGAGGCAGGCGCCATCGGTCGCAGAGAGGAGGGGTGGGGGCCACAGCGCTGTGGGAGTAGGTGCTAACTCTGAAATAGGATCGTAAACACGCGCACCTTCCGCCAAAGCGATTTCTGCGGTGCCTGAGACTTAGGTCGAACTATTTCTCGCTCAGACCTGGAAAGCTTAGGAAAAGCGGCACAAGCTTGATTCATCATAGTTCGTTCAGTTCTCAGGGCTGACATAGTTTCTTTTAAAAGTTTCCAAAGTGTCGCAAAAGGCAACACATCCTTTTTTCCGGAGGAGATTTCTTCCCATATATTATGTCCAACCCTTTCCCATACTTCAGGGTAATATATACCCTGGGCTTCCGTTACTTCGCCCTTTTCTTTTGCCCATAAAAGCAATTTCTTTAAAATCTCTGGGTCATACTTAACGCCTCTCTTAGAGAGGAAATGCAAAAGAAACTTGACTATTGCCTGTTCTTTGTGACTTAAATTACTACCTGTTGCTTTTATGACCCGGAGTGTTTCTCAGCTGCTTACCTATTCCGGCGGCCCCCACCACCGTCGTTTCTCTGTTCCTCCTCCTGCAGCTGATTTTCTTCTTCTTCTTCTTCTTATTTCTTTTATTATTATTATTATTATTATTATTATTATTACTATTATTATTTCTTCTTATTCTTCTTATTTCTTTTTATTCTTCTTATTTCTTTTTATTCTTCTTATTTCTTTTTATTCTTCTTATTTCTTTTTATTCTTCTTATTTCTTTTTATTCTTATTTCTTATTTCTTCTTCTTCTTCTTCTTCTTCTTATTGCAGCGGCTCCAAATTCAATAAGAATTTGTTTCAGCCACGTTGGGCACCAGTTACTGCTGATAGGGACTCAGACGCAGACCAATATGATCATGCTGTAGCCGTTTATTATGCCTTAATTGCACACTTCTATACAGAATTCACACAGATTTGGCAATCACTGATTGGATACAATGATTTAAAAATCTTAAAGACAGAGTTACTGTTGGCTGACTAGGGTCCTGGGAATGGGACCCTTAACATTACCTAATCCTGTTGATTGTTTACCTTCAATTTCTCCTTATCTCACCCACATCCTGAACAGTTGTCTTCTTTCTCATCCCCTGCAGGTGTTATCTTCTCCTGCAGTAGACATCAACTACATGATGTCCCTTTTCTAAAAAGGTTCTAATAAACATAAGTATTTTTCTTCTAATAAAGTTCTGACAAACATAAGTATTTTTCTTCTAAGAAAGTTCTCGCAGACATAAATATTTTTCTCCTAAGGAAGTTCTCATAGACATAAGTATTTTTCTTCTAATAAAGTTCTAACAAACATAAGTATTTTTCTTCTAAGAAAGATTTCCCACACTTCTGTCTTCAGTTTTATTAACTATATTTGTTACTTGAACGTAAAGGAAATCCCTGTTAATGTTGTATTATCTGATTCCTGGTTTGTAAAGCCAACCCAATAGATAACATTCATTTGAAGTTGCTTGTGTTTTTATGGCTAATATGAATGAAATTGGGGGCAGGATGGGGGGGATAAGCAACCTAACAATTTGACTGCAGAGAGGTTCTCTTCTGTTTTTCAGCCCAGGTTTCTACCTTAAGTTTTGTATTTTAGCTCCTTAGATTTTTTTTTTCAGTTTCTCTGCTGTTTCTTAATGCGCTACTTAACCATTGAGAATACATTAGAAGTTATCTGGCTTGCTTTTTATGTGAAGTATTTTTAGATTGTGTTTTTCAACTGCTATGTAAACTTGCATTTTTTTGGCAAAGTTGTATACTAGAAAAAATAACCTCGCTGCCATGCTATCTTAATCCTCTGTAGTTTTATTTGTATCTAAATTATAGAATCATAGACTCATAGAATGGTTTGGGTTAGAAAGGACCTTAGAGATCATTGAGTTCCAACTGCCCTGACGTAGGCAGGGACACCTTACACTAGCCCAGGTTGCTCAAAGCCTCATCCAACCTGGCCTTGAACACCTCTCGATTTCAGTAAAGCATTTGCCACTGTCTCCCACAACATCCTCGCGGCTAAACTAGGAAGTGCGATCTGGATGATTGGGTAGTGAGATGGATTGTGAACTGGCTGGAGAAAAGAAGCCAGAGAGTTGTGGTGAATGGGATGGAGTCTAGTTAGAGGCCTGTATCTAGTGGAGTCCCCCAGGGTTTGGTATTGGGACCTGTGCTATTCAATATATTCATCAACGACTTGGATGAGGGAATAGAGTGCACCCTCAGCAAGTTTGCTGATGATACGAAACTGGGCGGAGTGGCTGACACGCCAGAAGGCTGTGCTTCCATCCAGCGAGACCTAGACAGGCTGGAGATTTGGGCGGGGAAAAATTTAATGCAATGTAACAAGAGCAAGTGTAGAGTCTTGCATCTGGGCAAGAACAACACCAGGTTCCAGTATAAGTTGGGTACTGACCTGTTGGAGAGTAGTGCAGGGGAGAGGGACCTGGGGGTCCTGGTAGACAGCAGGATGACCATGAGCCAGCACTGTGCCCTCGTGGCCAAGAAGGCCAATGGCATCCTGGGGTGTATCAGAAGGGGGGCGGTCAGTAGGTCAAGAGAGGTTCTGCTCCCCCTCTACTCTGCCCTGGTGAGACTTCATCTGGAATATTGTGTCCAGTTCTGGGCCCCTCAGTTCAAGAGGGACAGGAACTGCTGGAGAGAGTCTAGCGCAGAGCCACGAAGATGATGAAGGGAATGGAGCATCTCCCTTATGAGGAAAGGCTGAGAGAGCTGGGTCTCTTTAGCTTGGAAAAGAGGGGACTGAGGGGTGACCTTATTAAAGTTTATAAATATATAAAGGGTGAGTGTCAGGAGGATGGAGCCAGGCTCTTCTCTGTGACATCCAGTGATAGGACAAGGGGCAATGGGTTCAAGCTGGAACATAGGAGGTTCCACTTTAACATGAGAAAAAACTTCTTTACGGTGAGGGTGACAGAGCACTGGAACAGGCTGCCCAGAGAGGTTGTGGAGTCTCCTTCTCCTTCTCTGGAGACATTCAAAGCCTGCCTAGATGCATTCCTGTATGATCTGATCTAGGTGTTCCTGCTCCAGCAGGGGGATTGGACTAGATGATCTTTCGAGGTCCCTTCCAATCTCTAACATTCTGTGATTCTGTGACCTCCAGGGATGGGGCATCCACAGCTTCCCTGGGCAACCTGTTACCCACACAGTAAAAAATTTCTTTTTAGTATCTAAATCTACCCTCTTTCAGCTTAAAACCGTTACCCCTTGTCCTACCACTGTACCCCCTGATAAGGTAGTCGCTCCTCATTCCTGTAGGCCCCCTTGTAGTACTAAAAGGGTGCTACAAGGTCTCCCCAGAGCCTTCTCTTCTCTAGGCTGAACAACCCCAACTCTCTCAGCCTGTCCTTGTATGGGAAGTGTTCCATCCCTCTGATCGTCTTTGTGGCCCTCCTCTGGACCTGCTCCAACAGCTCCATGTCCTTCCTCTACTGGGGGCCCCAGAGCTGGATGCAGTACTCCAGGTGGGGTCTCACAAGAGCAGAGTAGAGGGGGAGAATCCCCTCACTCAACCTGCTGGTCACATTTCTTTTGATGCAGCCCAGGTCACAGTTGGCTTGCCGAGATGCAGGTGCGCATTGGTGGCTCATGTTCAGTTTTTTAACTACCGACACCCCCAAGTGCTTCTCCTCAGGAATGCCCTCAATGCATTCTCCATGCAGCCTGTGTTTGTGCTTGGGATTGCCTCAACCCGTGTGCAGGACCTTGCACTTGGCCTTGTTGAAGTTTATGAAGTTTGCATGGCCCCACTTTTCAAGCCTGTCCAGGTTCCTCTGGATGGAATCCCTTCCCCTCCAGTGTGTCGACCGCACCACACAGCTAGCTGTCATGAATCATCACTGTCACTTAAATTGGTGCGATAAAGCATTTATCAAATAACTGTAAAGGCATCTAAGACAATGTGGGCGGCACCCTGAAAGGGAGGAAAATGTCGTTCAGAGTATATCTGCTTCGATTTCCTTCGAAATCTAGCTGCTTGTGTAAAACTTCCTGGACCCATATTCTAATATATAAACTGTGTAACTGTCTTAATTTTTAAGTTTTGGAATTTGCTTATTTCATTTTACTGTCTCAAATATTTCAGTGCTTGGAAACATAATTATGTAGTCATATGTATTAATCTAAAAAGGACACAAATCCACAGTGTCTTTGTGAAGTCCTTTCATTTGCTTCACAAATCATGCTTCCCAGCATTCAGCATTTAACAGTTTTAATGCAGTTGATAAGTTCTTAGTATTCTTTTAAATAAAAAGCATGCTATATATGTTGAGTTGTCTACAGATTATATTATTTTTGTTTAATGTTTACAGATGTCAAACAGAGTATGAAAACAGAGTTGAAGCTACCAAAGGAGATGAGAGTACTCGAAAACAATTTCATGCCTTTGTGCTGTTCTTAGCTGAACTTTACCTTAACCTAGAGGTAAAAAAAAAGTTGCATATCAGGTGGTTCCTCATTGATTTTTATTGTGTATAGGTAAATACTGAAATGGAATTTAATTTTAGGTGTTTTACTAAATGGAAAGGGGAATAAAGTAAAAGAACTTTAGAACAGGTTCATTACAATGTGTGTCCGAGAAGCACAGAAACAGAAAAGGATAAGAACATTACAAGTGGAAGATATTCCTGCCCATGGCAGGGGGGTTGGACCTCAATGATCTTTAAGGTCCCTTCCAACCCAAACCGTTCTATGATTCTAAGAGAAGCTTATAAAGATTTAAAAAAAAATTGTAAGAACTCATAAAAAGAACCGCCTTTGGAATTAAGCCTTTGATATTTTCTTTTGTCTGGCAAAACCCCAAGAAGACTACACTTAACCAACATGGGAAATGTTACAACCCAGCAGGAGCAGATAAGGCTCAATAACCCATGTAATTCAGTATTCAGCCACTAATAGGAGCTATTATCAAACCCTTAAGGAAGGTGTGGAAATCCTCAAACTGAGGAATTGAAAATGCAGACCTTTTAAAGTTATTTCTGCTGAAGATTGAGTCCTCAATTATCGATGAAGCATGAAATATAGTATTTAGATTGGAATTTTTTTTATCTGTGATATGTACAAAAAAGTGTATGTACAAGTAAAACTCCATTAGCTGTTACACCTGTGAGTTCAGTAAGTTCGCTAAATGCTGTAGTATACTTAAAAATATATTTTTGATGGGATTATTTAAATAGTTTGATTTAAGCAGACAGTAAAAATGCTCTGCTGGCATGAGGAAAAAAAATAATTATTTTACTCTTCTATTTCTATTCATAAGTGGGCCTTGAAATCTGATTCTCATTTGATAGAAGTAACAAGGAAGATTTGAAAAGGGTTTGGGGGAGGGGGAGTTGTCCAGCTCGATGGAGTATGCCATTTGTTTTTAAACTGTTTTCTGTAATTTTTTAAATACATGCAGAGTTCCTTCTAGAAGTAAGCCACTACAGCTGTAGAGAGTACATAAGGTAGTATAGGAAAGGAATGAGAGTTTGGGATTTTGTGGACTATTTGCCAGGCATTTGGTACCTTTTCTTAGCAATTTATTAGCAAAGAAACAAAATGCTAGACTTGGATTATTATGTATGTGTCAGAATTGTAAGGATATTACTCAAAGTCTATGTTCTAAAATAATTACAGTATTTGTCATGCTCTTGCTAAAGCTAAAGAGCTCAGCTATGTTGATCACAAACCAAATCATACAGCATTCAGGAGAGAAGGTGTGACTAAATTGATTTATAAAACTTAAGTCTTGTGAATGTTTCTCTTATATATATTTTGCAGATTAAAGGGACAAAGATACCAGTAATGCGAGCAGAAATTCTTCAAGAAGGACTACGGGAATTACTAAATACGCTCTTCTCTACTCCTGTGGACAGTAATTTGATATGTGCAGTGAAACTGCTGAAGGTGAGACAGTAGTTTTCAAAGAAAAAAGATAATCAAGTTTCTTAACCTTCATAGCTTTGGGAGCAGTGGGGGAAACTGCAAAAGAGGAAGTGTCTACAGGATTTTATGTATGACATCATCAGCAGAGCAAGCTGTACTTTTTTTTTCCTTATATGAAATTGAACCAACAAAAAAGTAACATAAAAGTAAAATGCAAGGCCATCTGCGTGCGTAAAAGAGCAAAAGAACTGAAGACAAGGCAAAAAATACTAACAGTCCTTCAAGTCTCCTTTTGCTGCTTCTGGCCTGGGAGAAAACTAATCAGCTTGAATGAGTTGTGGGGTTTTAGGTATGTTCTCTGTTCTGAAGGACACTCAGCAGTTAGGGTCTACCACTTCTTGCAGCAAAAGGTTCTTGATATCAGTTATTTCATTCTGTATTGTCTGCATCATTACTATTGTAGAAGTATATATTTCTCTTTCATGATGAAAACAAACCTCTTTGCTCTTCAGTTGTACTGTTTCTTAAAGAAATTGTTAGTCTCTATGCAAGGAGTGTTTGGGAAGCACAGTTTATTTTAGTCAAAAGCTAAACAGTATTTTTCTAGAGTTTTGTTTCTGTTTTTTTTGTGGTTGGTTTTGGTTTTCCTCATTCTTACCCCTTCCTCCCACTCTACAGTTATTCTGAATCTTCTATCTTGATTTCCAGTTCTGGCAACTTCCTTTCATATGGTAAATAGGGGAAAGGGAAGAGAGGTTTTACATTGTCCAATCTTAACCTTTCATTTAAAGTTTGGTTGTTTAAGCAGGTTGCTTCATAGCAAGTGTGAGTTTGTATTCAACAAGCACATTTCGCTCCTGTAGTCAATCCTGGTGTTGGTAGTGCTTCCCCGAAGCAAGGCCCACTGAAGGACCTTTCAAAAAGGCTGTTGACAAATCAGGTTTCCATAATCATTCTCTAAAGAAGATGGAGGACTCACTATTTTTCTGGATATTCTTGGACTATTTATTTGGCTTTACAGCCTCCGTACAAAAAAGACAGTAATCTAAATTCTTTTATGATGTTGCTAAATCTGAAATATTTCAGAACTGAGACTTTTTTTTGAGTGCAAGTGTTTTCTGATGTCTTACAGTATCTACAAATGTTGGAGTATTCCATCTGTAGCTAGATCAGACTACCTTGTAAAACCTTAGTTTCACTACTGAAGCAATAAATGTTTCCTGTTGTCTTTCCCATTTAATATAGTGATAAATATGGTTTTTCACCTGTTTACTTTGCAATACGTTTAATTAAACCTTCTTGGTGCTATTATCTAGTTATCTGGGATCAAGGTAGGACCGCAGCAGAAAACTGGGAATATCAAACAAGTGTTGACTTTCTTTTATCTTTTCATTGTATTCCTTTGAATCATCAGGTGCCATTCCAAGCACTTCAGATTATGTAATGTTTATGCTGAGTAGATCAGAAAATGCTGTTAACTTTGATCATAGTGGCAAACTAATTTTTCTTTATTTAACTCCTACTGTGCAATTATTGGGCAATGAAGTACCTATTCTTAACACAATCTTTAATCCATAGCAGTTCTAAACTGCTGCTAAAGCGCTCTCAGCAGCAGCTTCAGCCTCACAGATGTTATGTATTAAAACTGAGCCTGGATTGGTCAGATAATTCTTGGATCCTCTTATATATACCCAGATGAAATTCTCTGGCATGTCTGATGATGGCTAAGCTACCTGAAGTGTTTCTAAAGTTTATTAAACTGTTTGTTATTCTTAGGTAAGCTGGTGGTATCATCTGCGAAAATAAGGTCTCCTTTTTTTTTTAGCACGTACTTAAATCAAGTAAGAGCTAGTAAATGTCACTGAAAAGTTGTTTCAAAATCATAGTTTCAGCCTGAAAGGAGACAAGTGGGTCTGAACGTCTAGGTAACAAACATGGGACACAGAGCTACCATACTGCCTGTAGTCTAAAACAGGCTATTTACAAGGTCTTTTAATCTATTTAGCAAAGCGATGTAGGCAGTTAGGAGCTTCAGCCTTCAGGTAGTCCCATAATGCATCTAACCATCACGAATTGTAACAGAATCTCTTCTGTTGACAGTTTATGAAAGTTCTATAATTTTCTTTAAAAAAAAAATTATATTAGTCCCTTGTCTTTAGTTGACAGGCTCAGTTTTAGAAGATGCCTGGAAAGAAAAAGGAAAGAATGATATGGAGGAAGTGATTCAGAGAATTGAAAATGTTGTGTTGGATGCAAACTGTAGCAGGTGAGATAAATTTATGTGCAGTGTTTTGTTTTTATATTAAACTATATGAAACAGAACACCTTAAAAATCTTCAAGAATAATGAACATGTCCAAAACATTACCTTAAAAAAAATTATTTATGAAAAGTAAGGTAATATCTAGGTCACTTCCCATGTAAAAAAAAAAAATCAATAAATAAAATAAAGGTACTTTTCAATTGAGGGGGTTTGGTGATTCTTTTTGGTTTTTTCATTTTTGTTTTTTATCTTTTAATAGAGAGGCATGTTCCACTCCGATTTTTTTTAACCTTTTATGTCTTGAAATCTTCCATAAGTGCTTTAGGCTCTAAGAGCATGTATGTTTAGAGAGACCATAGTGACAATACCAGTTTATACTTTTAGATCTGAATTTAACAGCAGTAAATATGAAAAAACAGTATTAAATATGTAAAAGAAATATACACAAATCACTGTAAAGGCAAAGTGGAATGTGTTTTTCTTTTGGAGAGCATGTGTTTTTGGCACAATCTTACTACCATCTGGAAAAAGATGAATGATTGGCTAATGTATTCTGCTTCTCAGTTCACAGTCAACTGCATGCATGAGGTTATCTGGTTTTGCTGTACTTCATGCTCAATTTCTTGCATGCTTATTAAAAACCTATAGAGAGTTCAGACACTGTGATCTGATCTCTTGGCATATGGAGGGAGGCCAACAGGTAGCTCGTAGCATCTGTGGGTTGTAATTGAGCTGCCCCCAGGGAGGATGAGAAAAAATTTTGCTTCAGGAACCAGAGAAAATAGATAGAACAAACCAAGGCCTCAAACACACAGAAGCGCAAACATATTTTAATAAACAAAACTACTTAAGATTTTGGTTTTTATTTTTTCCTTAATGAGAGTCTCCTCTGTGGACTTGCTTAAAAGAAGAAAGCAGTTTCTTTAATTTTGAGGCATGAAATGGGTCGTGTGTCTAATGTATTGGTGACGTTACTTTTCACTATTGACTGCAAAATTTCAATGTGGTTTAGAGGGCTGAAGTTAGGAGCATAAATTATATTATAAAAATGCAATTTGAAGATTATCTTCCTGTTTTTCCCGATACTATCCTTTTGTCAGGCTTGCTCAACTTGTCCTGCAGGTTTGGTATCTTGATAAAAGCTATAGCAATTTGTGTTTCATAGGGGCTCCTTCCACAGGGGAAGCGGAGAGGACAAGTATTTCATAATTGGCAAAACATCTAGACTTGCAGAGGAAAAAAATTAACTCAAAATTATCAGCAGACTGGATCAAATTTTGTCCTTTTTAAACTTTTTTTTTTTTAGATGTAACTATCTAGTATTTGCAAGATACGTGCAATTTCTTGCTTAGCACAAAAGATTCTAACTTTTGTAGTGCTTCCCTGTATTTCAGAGATGTGAAACATATGCTTCTGAAACTAGTAGAACTGCGATCAAGTAACTGGGGTAGAGTTTATGGAAGTACTCCACATCCAGAAGCCACCCCTGAAAATGACCCAAACTATTTTATGGTAAGACTGTATGGACACTTCAGTTCCTTAATTTAATGCAAATTGAGATGGATTTACAGACAATCACATTACTGAAAACTACAAACAACTGTATCTCTGAATGCATATAACTTTCTGCATAACTTTATTTCTAGAATGAACCAACATTTTATACTTCTGATGGTGTTCCTTTCACTGCAGCAGATCCAGGTACGTTACAAGCTTAGTGTACCTGTCTTCTCAATCTTTTTTACAAAGTTGTAATTATGTTCTGTTGAAGTACATAAGAAGTTGTTCTTCAGACATGTGAAACTCGTAAAACTTAAAAGACAATATTATGAATTCCTGGCTTTGTGTTACACATGCCTTATGCATTAAAAGAAGGTAAATGTTTGAAATGGAGCATATGTATTTGAGTTCATATAGTTCAGAAGAATTGTGCCATAGTCCTCAGCACCTGGTCTCTCCAGCAAGCCAGAAATCTTCGAAGTTTTTTTTTGTCCATCATTAGTAGCAAAAGGGTTTGTTTCTTCATTGGTTTCTTTTTCTGTAGTCTGAGCACAATGTGGCATGACATCATTTGAGGTAAAGACATCTGTTACTGCCATTACAGTTCCCTGAGAAGATAGATGTCATTCCTACAGGTCAATTGATGTCCTGAGAAAACACTGTAGCAGGAGCTTTTCTGTAATATTTTTTGTGCCATTTATGGTTTCATTAAATGGACCGTTTTCAAACAGTATAGATGTGTGTTAATTTAGAGGACTAGTCTTTTATATTACTCAGTCTCCTTTCTATTTCACCAGATTACCAAGAAAAATACCAAGAGCTGCTTGAAAGAGAGGATTTGTTTCCAGATTATGAAGAAAATGGAACAGATCTATTAGGATCTGGAGAACCGTATGTTTTCTTTTTTGAGTAATGGGGGTTTTTTAATACTAGGTATTTTTACTGCAGACTTATGAATCCAATCTTGACAAAAATGAAACTAAATAATATAATTATTTAGCTTTACAGGGGAAGTTATGTGTTTGAGTGTAAGTGGGTTTGCAATCACACAAGTTGGGAACACTTTGTATTCATCCAGCTAAGTAGGGTTAAGACATTTCAGATATTTATACATATGTACAAACATACTCTCTTTTCTGCATTTAAAAAAAAAAAATTGCAAGCAAAATGAAGCACCACGCCTTCAAGTGTTGGTAGCGAGGCAACCTGAATTCATTTCAGTGATGCACATGCACATGCCAGCTAGAGATGATTCCAAAATTCTCAGAGTTTTTCAAAGGGAGGAGTTATCCCAAGGAAGGAAAATTAACTAAGTAGTATTCCCTCAGTTAAATGGCTATTCAGTATTCCTCTAGAACAAGAAAAGCAACCTAAGGCCAAGGGGGAAGCAACAGATGGGAATGTAGTCTGACTTTCTGACACCAGTTTATAAGAATTTAATAGGAAACTAGTAAAAGAAGTAGTCTAAAATAAATTGCTCAGAGCTTTGTACTCACCTGTTGGAAGGAGGACTTGATCATGACACATTTTCATTGTGGTGTCTGTGTGATAAGAGTGCTGGCTTGGATCAATATTTTGTTAGTAAATTAGAAAACTTTTAGATGGTGTCTAACTGAGAGGAGTGGCAAGAACGTTGAATTAGAGATGTAATCAGAAATCAGCAAGCTCATACTGAGGGGGGAAAAAAGAGCCATGTGAACCACTGTGCTTAGAAGAACAAATTTAAATGTAAAATAGAGACAGACAGCAGTTAAAAAAGCACAGCAAATACAAAGAGTGACCTGGAAGACTGAGTCAACCTTCATACAAGGTGGATGTGCAGCCTTCTTTGTTGAAGGCTTAAGAAAAGCTTAGACAAATGTGTGCTGATCCTCTGCCAGCTATTTCTTGTGACTGACATCAGGGAGGAGGATTCTATGTTGAGTGCCTTCTCAAGTCTACACTTCCACAAGAAAGAAGGAACAAACATGTAGACTGCATCTTCAATGCACAATGCTGTGAAAAGTACCTTACTTACACATTTCTGTGGCATTTATTGTGGTTTTGTGTGAAATATACCATTTATTAGTACAACTGGAGTGTTGAAATGCAGGGATATGGGCTCTTTAGGAAGGACAGGCAGGGGAGACGAGGAGGGGGTGTTGCCCTCTATGTCAAAGACCAGCTGGAGTGCATGAAGCTCCACCTGGGGTCAGATGAGGAGCCAACAGAGAACCTGTGGGTCAGGATCAAAGGGAGGGCAGGGACAGGGGACATTGCAGTGGGGGTCTGCTACAGGCCACCTGACCAGGGAGAGCAAGTGGATGAGGCCCTCTACAGACAGATAAGAGCAGCCGCACGCTCACAAGCCCTGGTCCTCATGAGGGGTTTCAACCATCCTGATATCTGTTGGAAGAACAACACAGCACAGCATAGGCAAGCCAGGAAGTTCCTGGAATGTGTTGATGACAACTTCCTTCTCCAAGTGATAGAGGAGCCAGCCGGAAGAGGGGCTATGCTGGACCTTGTTCTCACCAACAAGGAAGGGCTGGTGGGGAATGTAGAACTTAAGGGCAGCCTGGGATGCAGCAACCAGGAGATGGTGGAGTTCAAGATCCTCAGGGCAGTGAAGAGGGTGCACAGCAAACTCATCACCCTGGACTTTAGGAGAGAGGACTTTGGCCTCTTCAGGGACCTGCTTGAAAGACTCCCATGGGATAAAGCCCTGGAGGAAAGAGGGACCCAAGAAAGCTGGTTAGTATTCAAGGATCACTTCCTCCAGGCTCAGGGGCGATGCATCCCAACAAAGAGGAAGGCAGGCAAAAATGCCAGGAGGCCTGCATGGATGAACAAGGAAGTCCTGAGCAAACTCAAACAAAAAAAGGAAGTCTACACAGGGTGGAAGCAAGGACAGGTAGCCAGGGGACAATACAGAGACACTGTCCGCGAAGCCAGAGATCAGGTTAGGAAAGCTAAAGCCCAAACAGAATTAAATATGGCCAAGGACATTAAGGGTAACAGGAAGAACTTCTATAGGTATGTCAGCGATAAAAGGAGGACTAGGGAAACTGTGGGCCCCCTCTGGAAGAAAGCAGGAGACCTAGTGACCCAGGATGTAGAGAAGGCTGAGG
>WKFP01014418.1:296661-316100 GCA_011057875.1 Pterocles orientalis | reverse complement strand
CTAACCAACTATCTTGGGCCCCTTTACCTTCAAGTACCCTGTCCCACGGGATTTCCCCTAGCAATTGCTTGAAAAGGCCGAAGTTGGCCCTACTGAAGTCCAGCGTTGCTAATCTGCTCAGGATTCTATTACGGCCACATGAGATCCTGAACTCCACCACCTCATGGTCACTGCAACCAAGGCTGCCCTCAACCTTCACCTCTTCAACCAGACCCTCCTTATTCGTGAGAATAAGGTCTAGCAGTGCTCCTCTCCTAGTCGGCTCGTCCACCATTTGCCTCAGGAAGTTATCACCAATGCACTGGAGAAACCTCCTGGGCTGCGGATGGCTGGCTGAGTAGGCCTTCCAGCAAATATCAGGGTAGTTAAAATCCTCCACAATAACCAGGGCCTGTGACTGCGAGGCTGCTACCAGCTGCCTGTAGAAGGCCTCATCAACTTCCTCGTCCTGATCCGGTGGCCTGTAATAGACACCCACGACAGCATCACCTATGCCAGCCTGTCCCTTAATTCTCACCCACAAACTCTCAACTTGCTCGTCACCCACCCCTGGACAGTACTCAATACATTGAAGTTGTTCTCTCACATAAAGAGCAACTCCCCCCCCTCGCCTTGCTGGCCTGTCTTTCCTGAGAAGGGTATAGCCACCCATGACCACATTCCAGTCATGTGAGCTGCCCAACATGGCTCTGTAATTGCCACCAGGTCATCATCTCCTGACCGAACACGGGTATATATATTTGTTTTCCCAGTGCCCATTATTTTTTCTACTTCAATCCTTTTAAGAAAATGTTAACTACTATGTATGTTTCTGAAAATCTGTACGTAAATGTAACATCTTTGGTGATCTCTTGTTTTTTTTTAGGTACTTGGATGACATTGATGATGAGATGGATCCAGAAATTGAAGAAGCATTTGAAAAATTCTGTCAAGAATCAGAACATAAGAGAAAACAGTGAGATGTTACACGTTTATGTTAGTTTATTAAACCAGTTTAGAATACAGGGTGACAGAAAATGTTTGTACCAAAATAAGGAATTTTGGTACAAACTGAAGTTATACAGTTTCCATTTTGTTTAATAGAATCTGCCAAAAATTGTAAACTTATGCCCTGTAACTTAAATGTTTTGTATATATCATAGTTTATTTTATATACAGGTATATGAACAATGTTTTGGTGGCAATAAAATTGTTCTAAAAAGTATCATAATTGAAATTCAAATTTAATGGGGAAGTGTCCCATAAAATTTCCTTTGAGGGAGAAAGGGGAACAATAACTAAATAAATCTAAATTTAATTGCTTGCTTGCTTGTTTTAGTATATATTGAGACTTCATCTTCCTTTTGACCATATACAAGATATCTGGTATTTAATTTTTTTTATAAGGAGAGTATGATCCCAATACAGAATTTTTTTTTTCTGTGTATTACAATCCTGAGAAGTGGTTTGTGAAGGTTTTGTTTCGTGTGGGTTTTTTTGTTTTGATTGTTTCCTTTTTCTTCCTCTTCCAAAACCCACATGGGTGAGGTCTGGATTCTTCCCCCCCCTCCCAGAATAAACATGATATATGTTGATATGTGAAAAAACAAGCAGTATTTTTGAAGTCAGGTGCTTTCAAGATCTTTGATTCAGATAAGCTTATTTTCAACTTTTACAAGAAAACATCCTTTAATTTGCTGTGTTCTTCAAGACTATATGAGTGAATAGATTTAACCCATGCTTTTCAAAAGTATGTGCAGTGCTCAGGTTTTTTTAATGTATCTAACATGTTTAACCTTTTGGCAACCCTTTAATTTTCTCCATTCTTCTAATTTCATATAGTTTGATTTAATTTTGTTGTTTGAGTAAATTCATAAATGTTAACATTCTGAAGCCAATTGCTCTTTTTTGACCCCATATAATCATGTTAGTTTTCCAGGATACTCCATTGTTGCTGTTGCCAAACTCAGTTCTACTGTTTCTTGTTATCTGTTACTGGTTCGACTGAGTAGAACCCCTTACCAAAAACAAATGGAAGTAATTCTCAAAAGTTAGCTACTGTAAAGAACACGTGTTGTAAATATGCATGTAAATAATTCTGTTAATATTTCACTGTTATTTGTTTGGTTAAATAACTTGTTGTGCATCTGCTAATAGAATGAGCAGTGACTTTTCTGGATGTTTATTCAGCATACTCATTTAGGTTGGAATTTTGGAAAATAAAATTTAACTAGCTTTGTTTCCTTTGTATAATTTCACTACCTTTTTGCTTTTTTTTTTTAAAGTGTTATTTTTTTAGTCCTCCTATCTCCCCTTCACCTAACACTCCTTTTTTTCTTTTAAAATACACAGTTGCAGAAAGTATTATCTTTCAATACTCATTGTAAAAATAAAATTTATCAAAGGGCAGTATGGTTGTAAGAACTATGCTAGCATTTCAGAGTCTCTAAACTAAAATCCAGAAACGAGAAAAGTGAAAATTATATTACTTTCACACACACATTCTCTTAATGTTGAGCATATATTTTTGTACGGAGCTTTTAATCCAAATATAGGTCAGACTTCTTGCTGACTTTACAAGCAGATGTATTGTGGAAAACATACTTGACTCAAAAGTCCCAAGGAACAAGCATTCATATATGCATTATAGTAAAATAATGGTGTCTTCAGGGGACTCTGCTTTACATGTTTTAGTTTTCCATCTTTTGTAGTGGCTTTTTTTTTTCTGTAAAGTAGTTGTCAGGATCCAGAGGTATACTCTGTCAGCTTGTGGAGACAGTATGTCTTACATGTAGATCAAGAAATACGCCAAATCATCCTGTACAAAAGTCTTGGGAACTAGCAATTGTATATATGAAGCAATTCAGATCAAGGTTTGCAAAATAAGCTTTGTTCTCCACTAGAAATACTGAAAATACTGTTGTAAGTAGTGGAGAAGTTTGTACATAGGAAGCTTTGTTAAGAGCTTGGTTTTAAGAAATTGGTTTTAACTCTGTCCTACTGAGTAAGGAAGACAGGATAATCTTTGCCTTAAACACTTAGCAACTTTTCCTATTTGTCTTAAATCTCACAGGAGTTTAATACAATTGGTGATGATAGAATGATATGTGAGAGAGCAAAAGAAAGAAGCTGGCTGTCATTGTCCTAATTGCCAGTTGCTGCTGATCTGCCCACTTTTAACTGCCAGTAGTTCAGTGTATGATAGACTCTTGAGAGGTTTAATGATTATTTCACCTGAATTTTAGCATTTACACATTTCAGGTGCACTGTGTAAAAGTGTGTTTCATCTGCAAGTTTCTGAACAGTACCTTACAGGTAAAAAACCCTTTAAAAAGTTTTATTTTCTTTGTGGCATAATAGTAAGCCAGTGAAAGGACAGAAGCATGGAAAGCAAAGGTGGGGAGAGGTGAAGCATACTTCTTTAGCACTGGTAATTGCAAACTGGGCTGCAAGAGGTGCTGCTTTGCATGTGCTTTGGTTTTGAATGGGAGTTACATATTCAGAAATTTAACTTCTTCTCAGTTGTTTCCTTTCAAATCTGCCAAAATCTTCTTGATACTGGCTGCTTTTTTTTTTTTTTTAGGAAAACATGGTCAGTGGGTTTCTGAGTGTTGGTTTTAACTATAATTGTAGCACTACAGAAACAAAAAAAGACTGTCTTAGCTACATCAGCTATCACAATTTAAGCATAGCTGGGATTTTATCTTTTTAATAGAATAATCCATTATGGTGCTGAGTGTTGGTGACAATCTGGTTTGTAACAGTCATTTTTCTTTTTCTCTGGGACAGTACTTCCGTATCATGTTCTACCTTCTTACTGCACAGAACTCATTCAGTTAGTGATAGCTCAAGTTTGTGACTTCTGTCTGACTTGGTTATGGTTCTAATCAACCAGTTTATGCCAGTGGATCCTAGTAGTTGACACAGGAATAGAAAATTACATTCTGGCCAAAAGCTGTGGAAGCTGTATTGTCTGTGAATTCCTGATTTGCCACCTCTGCTTCAGCCTGGTGACCTACGTCCACAGTTCCTACACGTAGGGTTTGGACCACAGCCGTGAAGTTGCCAGCAAAATATGAAAAAAAAAAAAAAGCAGCACAGAGGAAGTCCAGCCTTAGCAGGAGCCCAACTTAAGTGCCTCTAGGCAAATCCACATAGCCTAGGGAGCAAATGAGGAGTTAGACATGCACACACATGCAAAGCTATGATCTCATTGGCATCACAGAGACAGTGAGATGGGTCTTTCTGACTGGAGTGTTGGAATGGAGGGATACAGGCTCTTTGGGAAGGACAGGCAGGAGAGATGAGGTGGGGGTGTTCTATGTCAGTGACGAGCTGGAGTGCATGGACCTCCACCCAGGGATGGATGAGGAGCCAACCAAGAGCTTATGGGTCCAGATTAAAGGGAGGGCAGGGACAGGGGACATTATAGGGGGGTCTGCTGCAAGCCACCCGACCACGAAAACCAAGTGGATTAGGCCCTCTACAGACAGATAGGAACAGCCTCACCCTCACAAGCCCTGGTCCTCCTGTGGGACTTCAACCATCCTGATACTTGTTGAGATACAACGCATCAGGGCATAAACCAGGTTCCTGGAATGCATTTGTGATACCTTCCTTCTCCAAGTGATAAAGGAGCCGAGGAGGAAAGGTGGTGTGTTGGACCTTTTTCTCACCAGCAAGGAAGGGCTGGCGGAGAATGGGAAGCACGAAGGCAGCCTGGGCTGCAGCGACCATGAGATGGTGGAGTTCCAGGATCCCTAGGGCAGCGAGGAGGGTGCACATCAAGCTCACTACTCTGGGCTTCAGGAGAGCAGACTTTGGCCTCTTCAGGGATCTGCTTGGCAAGAGTCCCATGATAATTAATTGTCAAGTAACTGTAAACTGTCAATCCACTTAAAATGCCTTTGATTAAACTGTAAATATAGTGTGGGGAATGTATATATCTCCCAAAAAGGTAACTAGGCATAATTTGTAAATTGGCCTTTGGGAAATTAATCCGTCAGTCTATTCACTCAGGCTGCTGCAACCCAGTTCTAAGTACACAGGTATTTCTAGGTTTCCCTATGAATGCATGAATGTGAAGCAGCAGTCACAAGAGATTTACCTATCTGTCATTTGAATGTTTTGTGACATATGGAAATAGACTCTGTAACTCAGAAGTTATAAAGTATTTATTGCGTGCAGATGCACGGGGGATCGCTCCACCACAAACGTGCATAACCAAAGTAGTGGTTTATTTCAAGTTTATACAATAAAACCATGAATATTCTGTTAATGCCTATACATATTCCCTAAGGTCCATACCTAAGACCCACCTCCCCTCGCTTCGCATTCTAATTAGCTTATCAGTCCTTATTGCTGACACATATCCTTCAGGAATCTTGGGCAAGGACCGTTGGAGCATGGGCATCCTGCTCCTGGAGTGTGATGATCGTACAGGCTTGCAGTGTTCTTACCAGTTTGAATTAATTCATGTCCTTGCTGACCATCTGGTTTCTTTCACCAAAGGGTTTTATGGGTGTCCTTCAAGATAATGTATGGCCGTTTGATCCTCATTCCTCAGGTCTGGAAAGGAAAGACAGCCTCCCCTTTCGATCAGTTGTTTTCTTAAAGCTATCAATTGTTTTATTTAGGCTATGGTTACGTGATTAACTGTCTTGGCTACGTTCTCGTTTCCTAGGTACGTGTATGATTGCATTCTGCTGATTGTCTCTATTTCTATACAGTTACTATATTAATACCTATTTCTGTGTAACCTTATATCAGTTGGAGATGGGCAATCTGCATCCTCCTCGGGGCACCTGCAGAACGAGGTGTATCTCACACGAGGACAGTTACAGGAAAATGGGGACGGGGGGGAGTGTCTGTCATCAAGGCCTTTATCTGCTCATTTTCATCTCCAGCAAAAAAAAAGACATCCCTGTTTCTGGCAGATAAAAAACTAAAGAGAAAAAAAAAAGTAAAAAGTAAAAAGCCACGGTCTGTACTTCCGTCAAGCTTGTTTTACCAATGGGTCTATAAATCAGGTCTCAGTTTCGATGTGTTCCCCGCTATCGGGAGGAAAGGCCACTTGACCAAACAAAGCCCGGCGCGCCCGGGAGGCAGGGAGGGAAGAAGGGAGGGAGGGAGGGAGGGAGGGAGCCCGGCGGCCGCCCCGCCCCGCGCTTCCCGCCTTGAGGAGGCGGCAGGCGCCTGCGCCCGGGTCCCTCAGACCCCGCCGAGTGGGGAGATGGAGGCGGAACGGCTGATGGTGCTGTACGGGGATGACTCGGTGGAGGTGCACTACGCGGGGGGGTCCCGCTTGCTGCTGTCTCCTTGCGGCTGCGAGTACCTGTACGAAGAGGCGCTCCCTGCCGCTGCCCACCCGCTCCAGCCGCCGGAGACTACCCGCCAGCGGGTCGCCTTCGCCGTCAGTGCCTACAGGGTGCGGAGCGGGCTGGCGGGGTCTGGCCCTGCGGGGGGGGTGGGAAGGGGTGTCCCTTGTGTCACCCTGCGGCTCCGGGTGTGGCGGGGGCCAGTGCTGCCCCTCGGGGAGGAAAGGCCGCTGGGGAGTTCCTGTCAGGCCGGTAACGGCCGGCAGCGCGGGAACGGGGCGTCGCGCCGCAGGGTGCTGATCCCTCCTCGGTGCACGATGGAGGGGATTTGTTAGCTTCTGCTCCAGAAGAGAAGAGGATGAAGTCACTAAAGTGTTACCACTGCAGTGCAAACGCAAGGTGCAGCAGGGTTGTGTTGCTTTGTTTTGTTTTTCTTTGCACTTTAGGAACAGCTTCTGCGAGCATTAGATTTCCGGAACAAGTTTTCTTCTCGTCCGTACTTACCTTCACGTGTTATGCCCGCAGAAAGAAAGAAGGTGAGAGTTACACGTGCAACGCATTTGTGAAATAACTTCCCTGGTAGCCTGACAGAGCGGACACACGTGGGTGTGAGCAAAGGCTGCAGAGATCTGCGGGGCAGTCTGGCTAATGCCTTTGTCAACTGGATTAGAATACTGTCCTTTAATATTGCATCTCTAACGGCTGGTTAGTCCTCTATTTATGCCAGTCCTTTGTAGCCAAACACTGAAGAGTTCATTTACTCTCAGTAAGACTAAAGCCTGACGAGCTGTTTTATGTACAGTCACTTTTCAGCGCTTGAAGCCTTTCAGGGAAGACCTGGTGAAATAGGCCGGTGTTTTCTGAGAGGCTGTCAGGTTCAGAAGCCCATAATTTTCCCATATAAGCACCTGTGTGAGTGTTTCTGCAAGAGGACTCAGGGCAGTGTCACTCTGCGGGAATACCTACTCCAGATCAGACTGAAGGTCCATCCAGGGACCCCATTTACTGTTTCTAGGAGCTTTGCTCCTCATCAGCATCCCCTGGTGTTCCCTCTGAATGCATGCAAGAGTGTGTGTGCACTGTGATGGCAGTCTTAAGACAACTGATAAATCGGGCAAGTTGTAAGTTTTAAAACTTGCCCACTGACTCTTCATTAGTAACACACTTAAGGCTGACGTTTAATTGCTGAAAACGCTGGCAATCAGTATCGCTACATACTTAACAGCAAGCAGTCTGTACAGTCGTACTGCAGATTCACTCCAAGGTACAGCAACGCAGAGCTGACCCTCTGTTGTTGGCACTAGTAGGTAACCATCTACCCTTCCACAGGCCAGGATCTCGTTCTTCTGAAAGATGGCTGGGTTCCTAGATAGTCTCTAGTGTAATGGTTCCACTGTGACTGCCTGCTTCAGGATGCTGAGGGATCTCTCCCAGGCCACAGCAAGTGAGATAACTGCCTCATCATGTTACTTGGTGCATTTTTTTCGTGTTTTTTTTTTTCCTTCAGTTTTTCAGCTACTGCTTTACTTAAAGCAAAAGCAGTCTTTTTGTAGCTCTTGAGATTGTCCTTCAGTAATTTACTATTGGTTTATTGTTCTGTCGCCTTGATTTTCAGCCAGTGCCCATATTTTCAAGGCCTTTGGTATGATGCTCCAGTTTACTCCCTAATGAGCCATCCTGTGGCCTTGCACAATTAGCATAAGACACAGTTAGCCTAAGACCTATGGCCCCTTACTAGTGGTGACCTTAGTTTTGCTAGACCACTGGGTACAAAAGTGCTTCTACACTTCCACTGTATTACTTTGGTTATGCTTGAATTCAAAACAACCTAGTACTACAGTTTGCTGAGGCTCTGTTTTGGCCACACTAACCATCCACATCTCTAGACAGCTTGATGAGGGGGATGTTGTCAGTGATCTGGCCTGTCCAGAACTGTAATATTCAAAATGCAGGTTAACCATTAATATATTCAGTGGTATGGTTGTATCTTCTGTTTGTTTGTACTTGTTCCTTTTGTTGAATTTGCAAACCTTTGATACACTGCTTAAACTGGTGCTGAACACAGAGTATGTTTTCATGGGACTGTCAATCATAACACCAAGTTCTTATTGCTGGGTGGTGGTCGTTAGCTCAGAGCCCATCTCTTTGTATGTAAAGTTAGGATTGCTTTTACGCATTTATATCACGTTATGTTTATCTCCAGTGATTTTTTTCATCTGCAGCCTTCTTGTCTGCTCATTTGATTATTTTTTAGGGTCATTTTGCAACTCTTTATGATAAATTTTCATCTTTAGTGCCCCAGTTACCTTCAGCAGACTTTCCCACCTTACTAATACAGTAGTGCTGCTATGTTTCATTTTTCGTGGACTCCCTGCTTTTCCAGTGCAGAGCCAAACTATGTTTGGGGCTGAAACATATCTGAATAAAGGTCAGTCAGTGAAGACACAGCTGATTAAACTGAGACAAAACAAATGAAGAGTGTGTTTGCTAAGGTTTTTTCACACCTTATTTGAGAGAATTTGCATTTCTGTATTTATTTGGGATCCAGTGCTTTACCTTGGGTCTTCAACTGAAAGCAGACTAAGGATATTTTCTGTGTGGTGACAAAGTATAAGTACAATAAAAAGGAAAATACTTCATTTTAGGGAGGAACTTCTGCAGATGACTAAAAAAGGCATTTTGTCTTGACAGAATGTTTCAGAAGGTGATTAGTGCATTTTCTAAACTATATCTTGGTTTTGGGCAAAGCTTTAATCTCGGGTTTGAGGTGGATGCAGTGCTTGTTTGGAATCATAGCTTCATTTTTGTAGAGGGGTAGCACAAGGGCATATGCTACGAAAATATTTTTTTTGTTTTGAACGCAAGTGCTAACTGAAGCAGCAATCTGTACTTAAGTATCAATTCAGTAAGATGAGGCTATTCTTTCGAGACTTTCCAAATATTGTATTGTAAAAATCTAAAATCTTTATTATATTTTAAATTCTTCTTCAGAAATACGTTTTGTTCACATCCTAGCAATAGCTGTGTAACTTAATTTTTGGTGCTGTGGGATTAAGTAAGTTTACCCACCTAGCTGCAAAACATTTTCAATAAACTTCAGTTTTGGTAAGAACACATGAATGCATGTTACATGCCATCTTACAGACTTATTTTAATTTTATAAATAAAGAGAAGATTTCAGAGCACATGGGGTTTTAATGTACACAATTTTAATGTGGGCTTTCTGTGAAGCCTACTGATAATTGATATGATCAAGATAATTTAGGCTTTCTCTTCAGTGTTTCTTAAGAGCAGTTGGAAACAAAGATCTACTGTCTGTGGGCACTTGTGCCTGGTCAGCTGTCCATGTAAACCTTACTTAGTTTATGAATGCATATTAAATTAAAACATTATTCCTAGATAGAACTCTGTTAGAACAGATAGGAAGGTTAGATATTTTGCTTCCTCTTGAGTTCATGTATGCAAATAAATACAGAGTAAAGTTTCTTGCCATACATCACCTTGCAGAAGGACTTAATTCATTTAAATGTAAATCCTCCACTGTAGTTTCTGGGAAGCAGGTAATTTTTATCTTGCCCCACATTCCAATCCTTTGTGTTGTATTAGATTATTTTCAGTGATATCTTAGAAGTTAGATGGCCTGACCCTGCTACAGCTGATCTAACAAGATGTATAGACAATGGCAGTGTGAAGATCTCATCAGTAGATGGTTATGCTCACTTCTACCTGCCAGAATTGCAGCAAGAATTTACAGTGGAGTTCTTATGCAAAGTGAGCCAGTCATCTGCAGCATCCTTACGCTCCTCTCAAAAGAACAGCACCTACCAAACCAGAGATCGGTATGGAAAACCAAGTGAAAATTCTGTTGGAAAAATGTCATCAAAACAAACAAGAACAGAGAATAAGATGAATGAGCATGGTTGTGCTGAAGGTAAATACAAAGAACCAACCAAACCAAAGGACCAAAAAGACACAGATGAAGTCCCTTTGTTCTACACAAATTGTTCTTCTGAATACACATGGGTTACACAGCACTGGTCTGTTTCCTCCTACCCAGAAGAATGGAAATACCCTTTGTCGTTGGCAGTAATGTGCTATAACTTACATACGGTTAAGAGTGTAATGAAGACATGTGACAAAAACAACCATGTATCTGTAGAAGCTGATGTTTTAATAGATCCTGAAACACATGAAACAGTTTCTTGTTTACCTACAGCTTTGCCACTCAGCTGCAGAGCCCCACATTTGCACAGGTAATTTCAGCTGTTTACTTTGCAGTTGTTAACGTATGTTATACAATTCTGCAATTTTGAACTTCAACTTCTAGCAAAATAACTGAATTCTAGGTGTAAAAATATGACTAAATACACTTTTTTTAGGAACTTTTTGAAATATGAAATTTGTGAAACCAACGTTCTATATTCTACTGTAACAAATATTAGTAATTAGTCCAGGGAAAAATAAATTTTGTTTTCTTCACATGCTGTATAAATATGTAAATGAAAAAGAGAATACTAAAAAAAAATCAGGTTTTGGGTTGGTTTGGGTTTTTTTTCATTTTTGAGAAGATAATACTTATGAGGGGGGCCACTGGCATATGTTCTCTATCAGCACAACTAAACATAATCAAAGAAACCTTTGCAAGTTTGAGAAAATTACTTGGGTAACTAATGTGGATAACTAAGGAAGCAGAGGACTCTGAAAATATGTGGCCTTTTTTCTTTTGGACAGATGTGCATACTTGGTACAGAAATTATTACCAGCTCACAAAAAAACCCCAACCTTTGGACTAACTGAAGCTTTTATTGTATTTTATACAGGTGGGATTTCTGTGACTTTTTTCAGAATCAAGATACTGAAAAGTGTTCATGTCCTCAGCTAATTAAAATTGTATGGTGCCAGGGTGTTTTTTATAGGTATGTAGGAGATAATGTGTTTCATCTTTGGAATACTTCATTTGTATGGGAATTAAGCCATAAGATGACATGTCCTACTTTGTCCCTTTTCACTCCTTGAGAAATTGTACACAATCTTCATGTAAGAGTCTAGTCGTTTCTGCTATTTGTTCACTGGACTTCAAATTTTCTAGCATGGTGTCTTTCCAGGTCTGCAAGTGGGTATGTCTGAAGCAATCAATCTGAAGTCATGTTTAAGGCTTTTAAAGAAGTCATCTGATTATCTGACTTCTGAAAGGTTTACTGGACAGCTGGAGCTCCCAGGGACTTCACTGACAATGACGGTGCATGGTTTCCTTGCGAATTACATTGCTCCATTTGATAGTGAAGGTTTCACGCTTTAGAAATGTTTGTCTTGGTGACCTACATAATTTGCATATTGCAAGCAGATAAACTGTGGATTTTCCTGGCAAAGTACCTCATCGATATGTTTTTTTTAAAAAAAAAAAAACCTTTTTTTAAAATTGCCCTTTCAAATCTGTTATACAAACTTTGAAAATGGTACAGTTGCTATCAGCATCTAAAAGTCTTTGATAAAACCTTAATTGGTCTTTAAAGCTTAATTGGTCTGACGCAGTGTTCTCCATTTTTCTGTGTAATTCGTAAATTTTTATCTCATCTGAACAAAATATTTAGCAGCTCTTCAGTATTAGACTTCATGTCTTTGGAAGTAGCCATACTTAGTCTTATAAGTCCCATTACCAAAGTCCAGGCATCTAACCACAGTTGCAGAATTGCATCACTGAATGGATTTTAGGCTCCAAGATGCCATATGATCACAAGTAAAAGACTACTGATCTTAGTGAAAAACACTCACTTGCCCTGGAAAGAGACGTTTGAGTTGTTCAGGAATTGTTCTGACAGTTCTCTGTGTACACTGGGTAGGGCTCGTTCACTAAGAAGATTTGATTTTTCTATTTGGAGTCACTATATTTTGTGATCAGGGGAATGAGCAGCGCTTGGGAGATGTTTACCTCCACACAAAAGAGCTTTCTTTAGCTTGTTTAGCTCCACACCCCCAAGCGTACATGCAAATGAAGAGGCTGGTAATGCTTATCTTGTGTTAAAAGAAGTAATTGGTACACACTGCTGTTTGTGACACAGGAAAAAGGTTTTCATGTGTTGAAAATGTGTTTCTGCTTAGTGCTTTCTTCAAGTGTACTTACCTGTCTTGCTCGTCTAGTGACACAGCATTTTAAATACTTCTTAAAAATCTTGTTACTTCTCTTAGATTTATCCATGGTGGGACAAATATCGCTGAAATTTATCCTGGTGATGGCTCATTTTTGAAGTCAGAGGGAGCATTTTTGGGAAACTACTTCATACATTATGCAATCCAAAAAGGAACAAAAGAGGTATAAAACTTTCAAAATATGTCACAAATTCCTTCAAGTTATCAGTTTTCTTATTCTGAAGACATTTGGCTATCAAGTCTGTAGTGAAGTCCCTATATTGCTAATTACTATAATGACTGAGTCAAGCAATCAATTGTACAAAAAATAAGATTATTCCTTCTGCTTCAGAATGTATTTCTGTAAATTATAGACACAGTAAGAAAAATCTTAACAACTGTAACATTTATTTCACAAGCTTAAGTATGTACTGTAGTAAGATTCTACAATAACCATTTCTCACTAATTTAGAAGAGAAGTTTAAACTCATACCTTGATTAGAGTTTAATCTTTTTGTGTTTTCTTTTTTACTATATGGAGACAGAACCTAGAAGGTCCAGGTTCTGTTCTGGCTTTGCCACAAACTAGCTGTTCAGTGCTGGAGAAGTGGTTTTGCCTATGTCTGTCTATTGTTCAGTTTTCCCAGAGCAGAAATCCTCTCAAGTACTTACGCAATGCTTTCTATTTTTAAAGCAGAATTAAGGGTCAAGTTTGTAACCCTCCAGACCTAGCCTTTAACTTGCAGTCACATGTAGTTACTCAGTAGTAAACTACAGTCTATTCTCTGATAAGAGAACTTGGTCCATAGTGAGTGCATGGAAACTGTGAATGTTTCTTCCCACAGAAGTGGGTTTAAAGGATACAATTTCATTTTTTTTTACTTTTCAAGGAGATATTTATCTGTCTGCTGGGACAAATTTAAATGTGATTGTAGTTCTTTTCTGGGAGGTCAGAAATTTAATATCTTCCAAGGCCTTAAATGCTGTTTTCATGCTACAATACCTCTAACTAACATATCTCCTTTCTGCTCTTTACTGCAGAGAGAAGAAAAGATGTATTCAGTAAAAAGCCTACCTCCTGATGTACCAGGAAATCCGTACTCTATATCCTCTATTATTACTCGGGCAACCAAGTAACTTTATCTTCATTACATTAAGTACAGTAGTTTTGAAGGGACATTTGAAAGGACAGTAGTTAAATTACACATAATACTTATGATGACTTTAAGTATAAAAGTAAATTTATATTAGCACTGAGGACATCTATAAACATACAGAATAAACGCAGCAACTGTTTAGAAGACATAGTAAGTATGAAATGCTTAATATTTTGTTTGGTTTTTTTTCCTCAGAATGCTTCAGTACTGCTACAAGACTAAACTGTCACTAACTCATAACTATCATCTCTGCTGCTGGAAAATGGTATGTAGCTGAGGATTTGTAAATCTTGCAGTGTTATAAGGACGGTTATACGGGCTATAGGCAGTAGGACCTAGTCTACTAGGGAAGAATGGTGAATGTATCCTATAAACAAAGATCAGAAGGTATATATTTAGGAACCAAAAGCATGCAGTGTAAAGGTGTATGTGTGAAGCAGAAAACAATTGCATGATCGAACTGCCTGTGGTCTGGAAAAAAAAATTGAAACTTGGGAGAGAGACAAACAGCTGTAATGATGTAAGTAACCTTTCCTCAAGTTTTGAATGTATTTGTTTGGTTCTAGGTGCCTGACACAGATGGACGAGAAATGTTGCCAGTTTTGCTGTATGAAAAAGTTATTCCCAGCACAGGAAGACTTGTTGTGTACTCAGATCATAAAGTCCTTGCTGCTTTTTGGGATGGGATGGCTGTGAATATGGTCTGGGATTTCAGCTCTTCCTGTAATAAGATCCAGGTAACTCATCAGTTAGACCAATTAACTCTTTTTAAAACTCTTAATGAAAAACTGTTACTAGGAATCTAATAAGGAAATGAAACAAAAGTTTTGATTCCCATAAAATACAGACTGAAGTCTTTTGAGAGATTAAAAACTCTCAACGTTTTCTCCTGTGGCTTACTTTTGAGCTTGCATAGTAGTCTAAATGAAAACAGGACCTATCCGCAAACAGTACCGATTGAAGTATTGCCAGTATTTTAACCAGAAACAATGAGGAAGAATGTTTTAGTGTAAAACCTGTGCCTAAAGAGGCAAATGAAACCATATCCTTTTAAGAAGTCACTAACATTGATCAAAGAAGGGAGTATTTGTTTTTTATTTCAAATAATCTATATTTGAGCAAATGGATAGTGAAAAACACTCAGAAAAGTAACCTTGTGCATCTTGGATTCCATATACATTTTTAAATCTACTTAATGTAAAAGAAAATTATGTTGATTTTTGAAAAGTGGCACTACAGAGAAAATTATGTGAGTCTGGGACTCAACATTGACTGCTGAGACTTTTGGCTTCTGTGTCTTTGCTTATTGCCCTAAGGTGACGAGACACAAAAAGATGTTAGAGTGGCTGAGGATATCTCTATGATAAGCAAGGTAAATAATGATAGCCTGTGTGTCAAAAGGTACAGTGTAATTTCCTGATGTGAGCTAGCTCAAATATATATATTCACTCTTAATGATAAAAGGAGGAAGAACTGAAAATTCTTCAGGTCTGGAAACATTTCTACACACTTTTAGAAATATTCTTGAATAGCAGAAAACTATTAGGGCCATGCCAGGTGGTTTTTTTTCCCCTGCATTTCTCATAGCAGACTGTACCAAATTCTATCCTTAGCAAAACACAAACTTTTAAGTGTTTAGAGTAGAATATTCAAAGATACTCAATTCTTAAATTGGCATATTATAATTGCTTCTTTTTCTTCAGACTGCAGCAGAAAAATACTTTCAATTTTTTTTTTCTTCTAAGGTAAATGAAGATGTTGGCTGGTGTAATGTAATTACTCCTAATGGGGTACAGCAGCTAATACAAATAAGTCATCCTGGAATCTATGAAAGGTATAAGTAATTTAAACAATTCAAAGTTAAATATAGAATAATTCTGTACAAGTCATTTAAATGAAGTAATGGTTTTCACTGAACATATATTGGGGAGTATGGGAATGAAACGTAATTATAAAAGCTCCATCTTAACGTCTGGCAAAGATTCCGGACCACTATGTGCTGTCATTCCATTATAACTGTTACAGTAATGTCTTTTAAAAAAAATAACTGGAGCTGCAACTTGGCATTTACATCAGTGGATAAGGAAAAAACCATCTAGAGCTAGTACCTAGACACCAGATCTATGTACCTCTAGCTACATAGAGCTGGACAGCACTTCATCCAGTTTTTGCTGTATTACAGATATTGACCTCTGCCGGCAGATTGCTTTTTCTAATCCACTTGCTCTAATTACAGCCTTATTATGGGAATCATCAGAAGCTAACTGTGTTACATTTTAGCAAGAAGATATTCACAACAAAAATTAACATTTGTACACTATTCATTACAAATAATAAAGCTTTGTTATAATTTTCTAAAGCTGCCTGTGTTTATGAGGGAGATTCTAGGAAAAAAGTGGGAATCAAAGAATGGCAAGGAACGTAGACAAAAAGCTAGAATTTGAATCATGGGGGTTTTTTTTGAGATCTAGGTGTGTTGCTAAATGCCATCAGTTTGTTGCTTGAATTTAGTAGAGTGTATTTCTCATATAAATAACTACTTTTTTGTGAATTTTCATGTTAACATAGGTACATCAAAACAGCAATAGAATGGTGCAGAAGTTTGAATGAAAGGAAGGAGGTTCCTGAATATACTTCACACTCTGTAACTGAAGAAAATTGGTATCCATCTTTATTCTAAATAATTGCCTACAAAAAATGTTGAAAATAAAACTCAAAAAGACTAAAAACTCTGAATGTTATAGACTGCATTTCCTAGAGGTCAAAATGAAATTTTTTTTTTTCAGTGTTTAAAATGTTAGGTAAGGTGAGTTCTAGGTAAAGCTTGTTTTGTTGCACTTCTGCCTGCCTTACTTAAAAGTCAGAATTATGGTGACTTTGCCGAAGGAGGATTAATGCTACAGAGATAATATCTTGCAAGGTGAAAAAGAAACTGGACTAAGAAAGGCATCTTTTACTAGAACACCAGGCCGTTCAAAAGAGTGCTGGGAACTGCTAAATGACTCTTACTAATATATTTTAATAAGTCATTTTTAATATATGGCACTGACTGAAGGTCTACTGACATCACATAGAATCATATTCAGGTATTAAAAATGTGTTAATTGAAATCAATTATACCGGCACCTTTATTCAAATTATAGCAGACTCGGTAGAAGATGAAATGAAAATTATAGCTATATTTATACATACAGCAAAGAGACTATTCTTAGAGCAGAGCCCTGATTTTTGGAAACACAGGTAATTGACAAATGGCAGCCATTGGTTAGTGGTCTGAAAGACAAAAATAAAGCTTTTTTTTCACTTGGATTTTGCTAATCTAATTTTCAATATTGCTAGAAACTATTAAAAATTAAATAAAGTAGAAAATATGTTTGAGAACCTTTTATGATACTGAAGTATTGAATAATCTTTATTTTCTTGGATAGGTCTGCTTATGCCGAGCTCGAAAAAATACGGAGATTTAACTGTATCCTTCTGAAAGCTGTGAGGATTTTTCAGTTTATATTCTGTTCATCTACGTATTCAGATCTGCAGTTGACATCATCAAAGACACTCTGTCCGGTTCTCACCTCTTTTTATGGTCTTACCCACTCCTTAAAATTAACTTTTTAAGCCATTTTTTGTTTTCTTTTAGAATTCTTGTTTTATCATGTATCATGTCCAACTCCTGCATCACAGCACCAGAAACAAAAACAGTGGGAGAATACAAAAGTAAAGTTAAAAAATCACCAAAAAAAGGAATCCCTTTAATGGGTATTGCATTATTTTTGCTAACACTCATCTGCTTATCTCTACTTGAAAGAGAGATGATGCAGTTGCCTTTAGGCTTGTTCTTGCAGTACAGTTCCTTACTGTTTATCAGCTAACTCAGTATTGTTCCACTGTGTTCAGCCAGCTCAAAAACGTGTGCTGCACAGTACCTGCTTAAAGCCATTCCATAATTGTCTTTAAGCCAGTGTCCAATTTTCCTAGTCTGAGAAGTGCATGTTGTTAAACTGCAGTGTGACATCAGGCAGTTTCCTTTTTAAAGTCACTTTTGGATAAATTGAGGTCTTAGTTAAAAAGACATTTCCTATAACCGTTGTAGACATTTTAAGTAATGTATTTTTTTACTTTTAGCTTTACGTAATTACCATGCTATTAAATGTGAGACTTTGCAATGCAGAATGATGAATACAAATATGGAGAAGCATTTTTCTTATTAGGAGGAAGGGTTTGGTTATTTTTCCTTAACAAAATAACACTAGTTTTACTGGAGAATAGCAATGTTCTGGAAGGGACATCTGCTGCAAAAACCAATCCATCTGGTATTACTGTCAGAAAAACAGAAAATCGGAGTGAGCTGGAAGAAATGAGTGAAGGGTACATCTTGGAAGTTTTGGAAAAAACTTCTAAAGTCATTCAGGATATTGAATCTCTGCTTGCAGCTTCTGGGAAGTGAAGCCTCATAGCACGTGAAGACGCGTGTTCCTCATCTTCAAAGGAGCTGTCCCCGCTCTGCGTGAGGAGGTTTGCGGTGCCCGAGGGAGGAGAGGTGGAGGCAGAGCCCTGAGCTGCCCTCGCAGTACCGCCGCAGAGCAGTTGCCGTTACAATACCGCAGTTTGCACATTGGGGACAGGCAAAAAGGTGAAATAATAGAGCACAGCTGTATAAATCCATCTGTGCTGACCTGAACGTGCTGCTTTTAAATGTAGGAATGTTTAATTTCATAGGGGATTGTACAAGGACTGCGGTCAACTGCTCCAGTGACTGGGGCAGGGATACGCTGCTTTAAAAATATACTTTTCTTCGGAAGCTTACACTGAGTAGTCCAATACTGCATAAAAACTTTCCCAGATGCTTTCTCTGCTGTTTGGTAGCAAATAAATATTTACTTCAGGCGTCTTCAGCCCTGCCAGCTGTGTGGTCTGTCACGCGGTGGGGCACCGTTAAAGCACCAGCCTTCTACCGCTGGTTTCTCTATTTAATCTTCCTGTAAAGACCCAAACCCAAATTCTAACTTTTCTAGAAAAATTCGGCCCCCGCAACCAAGCCCCGCGGCCCTGTCCCCAGCGCGGCTCCGGGCTGGGGCAGGAGGAGCCTGGCGCTCCCTCGGCCGCAGCGGGCGGGCCGCCTTCCCGGCGTGCTCCGCGGCCACGCGGGCTCCTCCCCTGCACCGGCGGGGGTCGCGGCGGCGGGAGCGCTGCTGCTCGGGGCCGAGGGGCCGGCCGGAGGAGGAGGCGGTTCAGGTGGGCGCGGGAGGCGGTGGGCCGGGTTAGGCACAGGGAGCCGGGGCCGGAAGCCGCCCGCCGCTACCCCCCTGGCCGGGTAGACGCAGGTTTCTCCTCATGGCTCCGGGCTGCCTGCCGCCAGGTTGTGATTTCGGGGGTCTGCTGGCAAGGGGACGCCGGGGGGCTTGCCATGTGGTGGGTTTTACGGAGAAGCTAAAGCGGGGGAAGCCTGTCGTAGCAGTCTGACAGGAGCCAGCGTCAGATTCCTGTGTTCTCTAGGTGCCCCCGCGGTGTGCCGGGGCTGCCGTGGGCACGGCGGTGACTGACGGGCCGGGCTCCCGGGCACCCGCCTCCTCTCTGCTGTGCAGGTGACAGTGCATTACTGTCTCCTGATGGCGGTGGCTGATGAGGGGCTTTTTGGTGGTGGGTGTTGAGAAAAGGCTTAGCCTTTCCTGAAGGCATAGAAATTTCTGCTGATCTCTGTGATTTCACGTGTCTGTCCGCTGAGTGCTTGTCCTTCCTTCATCCCTCTCTCCAGTTACCCGTGCAGACGGTATTTTCATCTTAAACTGGATTAGCTGTTTTTGATCTGAATGCTGTTTTAGTTAATGAGGGTAATACATAAACCACTCATGCTTTTTCTTCC
>WKFP01014418.1:270441-293801 GCA_011057875.1 Pterocles orientalis | reverse complement strand
GGTAATACATAAACCACTCATGCTTTTTCTTCCTTTTTTTTTTTTTTTTTGTGTCTAGGATGACAAAGGATTTTTTCTTCCACGGGATAGTACTGTGGTCTGTTTCTAGTTACTAAATACTTTCAGGATATTTCTTTCAACTCTTTTCTTTTAGGTGCATCTCAGTTCCAAAGTACTCATTAAGGACAAGGTCTGCATCTTAGTGTCATAGTATCTCTTCTCAAACACAGTAATTTGGGCCCTGAAATAAATAAATAAATTATATCCTGATTTTATGGGGGGTTTGTATGTTTATTTGTTTGTTTTTCTTAATTTCCTTGTAGGTTTGATTCAGTTTGTTCCTCAGTATTTCAGTAAAATCCTACCAATTTCGTGCATGCTGTTGTCCTGTTTCCTCTTCAGCCTCCATCCACCCTCCAGTGCATTATAATTATCTGATCCAAAATGCATTCTCAGTTCTTCACAGTTTGTTTTAGGCTGGATCTGCTTGTCCATGAGATAATACATTAAAGGTTTGATCTTGTGTCTTAAATTATAATTGTAATTTATGGAGCCCTTCCAACCCAAACCATTCTATGATTCTATATAAATTAACATCTAAGATAAAATAATGGGTTTTTAGAAGATTATAGCATTATAAGGGACTACTGTGATCTTTCAACTTCTTGCAAAAAAGTGCATAATTCTGCTAATTTTATGCATTAGATTCCTATGTGTATTTGTGTATCCAATAACTTCTTGCAAAATTGGGGCAAAAATTTTGGAGAGCAATATTTCTAAATGATAATTTTAGCCATTGGATTTTTGTTTTGCTCTTACACCATGAGTTGAAAAGCATCTTAGTGTCAGCTATTTCCCCAAATGCATATTTGCAGCTTTGATCTAACTATCTTATTGTGTCAGTAATTTACAGTGTTAACTGTGCATTTGTTAAAATGACTTTTATTATTTCCTTAAATGCAAGTAAATATATCAGCAAAGTTGCAGTTAGTGGGTATAGGCAGAGATGATGCATTATGCTTTATCTCATATAAAAATGTAATGAGAAATCACAACTCTAAGCAGTGTAACTCTATCAGCTGTTGTGTGCATGTGTTTTATGTCAAACCGAACCTAAATCTTCCCTCAGTGAGTCAACTGGACTGGCCATGCACAGGTTTCTAAGCATGCTTGTATAATACATCTATTTCCGACCGTTTTAAAAAGAATGTAAGCTCCACAACTGTGCTTTCTGAGATTTGTAGGTCATAAAAATGTATGACGGTATGTCGTGATATTTTGTCAACAGTCTGAAAATCATTATTTTTCAGCCCAAAATTACAGTTTCTAGTTTTATATTAAAATTGTAATTTTGGATATTATTTTGGTTGAACAGAGTTTTACTTTTTCTAGTCTGACTTAACTCTTGATCTGCAGAATATTTATACTTATGCAATTGTACCTGGGAATGTGACTTGATTTTTACACAGACAGCAGTCATTTTTGTCTGTAAAAGATGGCTGAGAAAAAGAGGTTATGCTGTGGACATGGCTCTTGACTAAGGGTAGTCTGAAGCCACGTTTTTGCTTCCTGTTCTTCGTTCTGGCTCAAAAACAGCCATTCATATTATTATCCTTGTTTTCCAGTTGGTATTGTTATTTATTTAATGATATGTGGTTCTCAAATCATACTTATTTTGTGGGGTTTTTTAAGTCTGTAGTGATACTTATCCTGTATACTTTATGCGCGTGTTAATAATATCCATAGCAAGGCAGTGTAAGGCTGTCACAGAACTGACACAGACCTCTGTTGCTGTTTGAATGTATAGGTCTCTATTTATTCCAAGGTCACTAATTGATGGGATGAGATTAACAAGATATCCCTGAATGTGACTCATAAATGTTTCATTAGGTAGGAATTTTTCGCGCACACAGTTACAAGGAAAAATGTGTTAAAATAGATCTCTATATTTTGAAGGGCTGGAAGTGCCCTTTTCTGACTTTGACATGGGGGTTTATTGTCTTTTAATTATTTTCTTGTTCCATCTTTATTTGTGCCCTTCTCTTGTTTTATGGTCTTTTTTCCTGCTTTTTTTTTAATAGAGCTTCTCGGCCTTAGCTGAAGTGGTTTTTTTAGCTCAATTATATTTGTTCAGGAATTAATTAAGATGATGTTGCTTTTTTCTGTATTTTTGATTGTTGTTCAGTTCTGATGTATATTTTGCAGAGAGCCGGAAGAGTTTTGTGTAGTATCAGTGCTTACTGCTGTCTGGTTTGATTTATTTGGGATGGAACAAATGGTGTTTCGTCTTTCCTGTATTGGATGGCGGGGAGACTTCATTCAGCAAGCACAGAGGCTCAATGCTGAGACGTAGACCATGTTTGCTACTGGAATAAGTCAACTGCAATGGAAAAAATGTGTTCTCCTAGTCCCAGAGTAAGTTTGATTCCAAATACTGGTGTGCATTTTAAAGGTATGTTGCTACATCAGCTCTTCACAGATTGGATTCTTACACAGACTTTTGTGGTAATTTTGAAGCAAATCCAATCTGACTTGATGGTTGTATAGAAGAAGCATTTGTGAGGAGATCGCCATTTATTCCTTAAAATGGAATTCATGTAGAAATGTATGGTAAAGTTACCTGCCAGGAGATGGCAGTTCCTGTGTTTCAGGAAATACTTTGTCTACATGTTCTTTCAGAAGAGGCACAGTCATAGTTAACAGACTCTGAACTTGACCCACTTTTTTTCATCCGTGTGCAAAGTCTATGTATTATTCATACTCCTCTTTTTTCATCCGTGTGCAAAGTCTATGTATTATTCATACTCCTCTTTTTTTTTTCTTCCTGACGTTTTCCAAATAAATGATACAATGGGTGTTTTTTCTATAAAGATCAATGCAAGTAGTCATGTCTTGTGGATAATTCTACAATACGCAAGTATGTAAATAAACTGGAAGAAACATTTTGTATTTTCTGTAGCTTATAATATATGTTTAAAATCATAAACTACTATGTAGTTTATGTAGGTGTTCCTGCCCATGGCAGGGGGGTTGGAACTTGATGATCATCTTTAAGGTCCCTTCCAACCCAAACCATTCTATGATTTTATGATTCTATGTGTCAACATTGTTAGAAGTATTAATTTTTAAAGGAAGTCTAATACACTCATAAAAAGGCCATTTAGAATAAAAATTTACCGGATAGAACCGTATGAAGAAGATTTTTCAAGATTTAATGTATTGCACAGAAATAGCAACCTCTTGGGAAGAATCCATTTTTATGTAGGAGGTAGGCTTTGAAACTGTGGTCTCCCTCCATGGTTCCCCAGAGAGACAGAAGAGCATAACAGTTGGGACAGTAGAATTGATGCTGTCCTTCAGAGACTGCTTCCATGCGTTTAATGTAAAGAAGCTAGGGAATACAATGTTTATATAAGGATTTTTATTTCAAAAGTGTCATTTTTAATGTTATCACTGTAATGAGTAGTCTGTCTTTATAATCCGGGTATCATGTAGTTGCTTCTGAGGAGTGGGGTGGGATTTCCTTAAGATCTTTAATTGTTTTTGGAATTTCTTTTGAGATGTCAAACAGTTGTTTAAGGACAATAATTACTCCCAATAAATCACTTTTTTTCAAATTACAGCGGCCAACTTTTGAAAAGTAAAATTACAGGGATTAGTTAATTTTCTTTTTTTCTGAAAAAAAGAGCTGTTATGAAGGTAATGTGTTAGACAATAGACAAGAAGTAACAGTAGAGCTTGCTCCTGGAGCACATAATGAGGAAAATGTAGTTTTGCTCTGTAAGGAGTTAGTTTTGGTTACTTCTGCTTGACTGAATGGCTGTTGTCTTCATGTTTTACGATAAGTAGTAAAGATACTTAGTGGTTCTGGTGTTCTTAATACTCATTCTATATGCCAGTCTCCAAGCTAAACAAGGAGTTGTTCAAAGAGGGGTACCAGGGTGCTAATACATATTTTTACAAAGTGTGTAAATGAAAATAGTGGTTTGGATTATGGATTAGAAAATCAGTTTTAACAGTTGTTGTAGAGAGAGGTTTGGGCTTTCTGAGCATGAGTCCTAAGAATCCTCCAAATTGAATCTTTTTTGTTGTTAAAGTGTAACGGAATTAATCTGATGAATATCATATATTTAAGACCAGGAAGAATCTTCAAACATATTCAGTGTATTATCATAGACATATTTCAAATTATTTTGTAAAATTAAGATTTCAGCAAGTGCAGTCAGACTGTTCCATGTTACATAGGTGCTTGTTCTAATTCAAACAGTACAAGTGTTTTAATTCAGAGCTGTAGCATTCAAATCAACAAATTAACTTAAGGGAAAGAAAAAATTTCCTAGGAATATTAAGTGCAAACATTGAATTTGGGTTTTTTATGCTTAGATGTATCTGTGATGACAAATGCTTTGCTAATGGATTTTTTTCTTTGTTTTCTTTCTGTTCTCTGACATTTACAGAACAACTGATGATACCGAGGACAATGCACAGTATATATCCTGGTGACATTTTGTGTGCTGTGACATGGTTTTTATCATGGCATCTGAGTCTGAAAAGGCCCATGCTCTTCTCCAAACTTTCAGCACAGCTTCAGTTATTTCTAGTCTAGGTTTGGGAATATTCTGCTTTGTAGCAGACAGACTTCTGCAGTTTTCCTTCATTCAGCAAAATGACTGGCTCCGAGCCCTGTCCGATAATGCAGTGCACGGTATACTTGGGATGTGGTCCTGGGCAATAGTGATTGGACTCAGGAAGAAAAGTGACTTCACTGAGGTCACTCTGGCTGGCTTCCTTGCTTCTGTCATTGATGTGGACCACTTCTTTCTTGCTGGCTCCCTGTCGTTAAAGGTAAGTCAATAGGTCAGTGTTTGTTTACTTTCTTCACCACTGTTTACTTTATTGTTCTTCTACCATATCCTAAACAAAAAAAAGTTCCAATTATACTTTAATTAGACAAATTTCTAATAGAGATATGGCAATTATGTTTGTATGCAGTTGTTATGATTTTAAAAGCCCTAAAAATATTTTACATCTACTGTTGAGCTCTGCTCCTTACAAGGCTCTGAAGAGTTCTGAAAGCCCTTGTACAGAGTATCCAATGTGTGTCACATAGTTGCTTTGTTATCCAAGTTCAGCAGTTAAGTGCTGCCATGCACACTATGTCTATGAAGTGGATTATTCCATTTCTGTTTACAGTAAGGGGTAGAAATATCTGCAAAGTAGGTAGTCCAGCTGCTGTTTGATTTCATTCAGTCTTACTGAGAAGTAGTACATTTGGTTTTACCCAGCCCTAAATATTTTTCCCACAAACAAGCTGCATATGGGCTGTCACCAGTCTGAGTTTACCCTTAAATACAGTTGGTTGTAAAAACAAAATAAAGCAAGTGTCAAACTTTTTAATAAAAGTAAAAAAGGTGAATTGGCTCCCGTTAAGGAAGATATGCGATCATCATCCATTTGCAAAACTGCTTGTTAGGACAGCATTTCTCAATAGGATTGGTACTACCAGATTGTGGCATTCTTTTTCAGTCAGTCTCCAGTGGTTTAGGTGTGTCCTGTTCCTGCTTCACCATTCACACATGTACATATTTTATTTTTTTTTGCCTCCTCCAAACATACATACCCAGCTTTTCCTGACCACAACAGTCTGCTGTATACTCTCCAGACCATTTGCACCTTCTGTAAGCTCTGGCTTTGCCAGCCCCGACCACAATTCTCTTAACGTTCATATGTTAGGCAGACACTCCTCGCCCCCAGCTAGCTCCTGGTTCCCATAGCTAGAGCCCTGCCGCTGTTGCTTGTTATCAGGAATTTGCTCTGCTCAGCAGCACAAGTCCTCACAGTTTGATTATGCTGGTGTTGCTAGCATACCTATACATACACACTACTTACTCTCACATCCTTGAAGTTGTACAACCCCACCTACAGATGGACCTGCCCAGCAGAAGGAGAAGATACCGACCTTCATCCATTCAACTAGACCGTAACTTATTTGTTTGACTGTCTTGCCTTCTTTCTTCTCCTCCAGCTTGTTCATAGTAGTGTTACTCTCTTCACAGGGATGACAGAGGAACTAGCTCTTAGGAAGTAGAGGAAGGAAGGAGATGGAGGGAAAACTGATGTCCTTTGTAATCCTTTAATTAAAGAAGAACCATGCAAAATGGTTTACCATTTTTTTTAAATATGTAGGAGAGAGCTAAATACAAGAAGCATTATTGCTTATAGTTGAGATGTAAAAATCAGACTTCCAATGGGAAAATAGTTTTTGTTTACCTACAACGTCACTATTTGTTGTAGAGAAAAGATATTTTCCTATTTGTGCATTTGGTCAGTCTCCCCCTCGTCTTCGATAAAGAGGGCATTTTCACAGAATCACAGACTGGTTGTAGTTGGGAGGGTCTTCTACAGATCATCTCAACCCCCCCTGGTGAAGCAGGCTCATGTACTGCTTTCCAGTCAGGTGGCCTCCAGCATGTACTGGTGCCTGGAGTTGTTTCTCCATAGGTAGTCCCTAGTTCTCCCCCTTTCTATACTTTTTTTGTATATGGAAATGCTGTAAAATTATAAAACTATATAAAGAAAAGGAAACTTAGTTTGATTGATTAATGGTTCCAATAATATTAACATTTTATTATAGCATTTAAATCTATAATTATTCTAATGTATATTTTCTTATTTCAAAAATCAGTAGATGCAAGTAATGAATGGCTAGTTATTAGACAGTATTGTTAAAATTTTATTGCTAGTTTTTCTTGCATTTGAGATCACCAGTATGTTTTCTCAATTACGACCACTAGATGACACACTTCACCAATGTTTGTTTAGAAAGTTGAGCATTGTATCATAGACCTGGGAGGCAACCTGTCTCTTTACTGCCTTCAGTGAGGCAAGGTTAAATCTGCTTACACTTTCCATGATGGTGAATGTTTGTGTAGCCTGTCCCCAGTATCCCAAGCAAAGTAAATAATTGCAGTTTCATGACTTGATTTGTTCCTGTGTTGTTTCCATTTCCAAGCAGCTAGAAATTGTTTTTCTAATCTCCAGCCTAAAGTATTGTTGTTAGATTCTGTTTTCTTATTCTTTAAGGCCTCCCTGTAAAAGACAGCTGATTGCTGTGCTCTCCCCAAAATTGTTTTACAAATCAGAAGTACAAGATGTTGCAGTTGGAAGAATAGCCCTTTCATAGCCAAACATATTTAGCTGAGGTAGTAAGAAGGTAAGATGGCCGAACTCCTCTCCCTTCCATGTGTTAACTGGGCTAATGCAGGATGTTCACCTGTAAACCATATTCTGTGTAGGTCTCTTGACCCTTACAGCAGTAACAGCATTATTCTTACAACTTGCAAAACCATTATGCTTTGCCAAAAATCTCTTCTTGACTAAACAACTCGCAAAAAAATTTGAAGGATTTATTTTTTCTAAACCTCTTACTTTTTTTTCCTCATCTTCTCTGATTGCCTTTTGCCTAAATGATCTTTACAGGGTCCTATCCCAAACCGCATATAGTATTGTAGCTGAGACTTCATTTGAGCCAAATAGCGTAGATTAATTCCTTTTAATGTCAAATGCATACAACATTTCTATCTTTTTTAAAAAATATGTGTTACAGGTTTTATGTGTTCTTGCAATGCCATCAGAGTCTTTTCAGTTTGTGATATAATGTAATTCCCATAAGCTTTTCTGCTGTGTTGCTGCCTGGCTAGCTATACCCGATTTTAATATGTTATTTTTCTTTCCTCAGTTTAGTATGATGTGCCTTTCAGTTTCATGTCGTAATTTCAGGCTGTTGCCTATGTAATTTATTATTTCATGGCATACATTTTTACTATGTGTTTGTTATTTTCAGTCCCATTCTTCGTCTGTAGATTGCAGGATTGGGAGTAACTGAGTAAGAGACTACAATGTTTACTGCTTATGCAACACATTACTAAGGAACTAATAAATTAAGAAATCTAATTATCCACACCACTATTACTAATTTGTAACAATAGTATTTTTCACATTACACAATTATCTATAAAGCTCTTTATCATCACTCTTAAATCTGATGACGGGTTACTTTTTTGAAGTAAACCTTTTATGCAGCACAAGGCAGTATTGCCTTCTACCTCCAGTTGCTGCCTCCACACTGCTCCGGTCATCTGCTCCTGTTCCTGCTGACACAGCTCGCTGCTTGGATCATTTGGCTGTTGGGCTGTTTTTCACGGTGTCATCATTATTTTTCTGGAGTATTCAGGGTAAATAGTCACCTGTGATATTTATATGTTTACTCTGACAAATACTTGTGTACCAAGTAGCATGTGACCTGCCCTTTTGCCCACATTTTTTTTGCAACACGTTTAAACTCTACAAAGACTCTGCTACTTGGAATTTGTACTTCTTTGTGTTCCGTGTAGTTTTTACTGTGTAGATTTTACTGTGTATTATATCTATGCACACAAGCATAGAACAATCTAAGAATCCGTATTTGAAGAATCCGTTTCATTAAGGAGCCCTAAATGTGAAAAGTACTGCACCTGCCGTCATACTCAGTAATGCTGATAAACCAGAGCAGCATAATGGGCTGCTCCCAGCATTCCCCAGGACTGTAGCCCAAACACTTCTGTTGCAGAACAGACGTACAGAAATTGCTAGCTTGCTACTTAAGACTCATCAGCTTCTAAAAGTTTATAGAGAATGCAACTGGTGGCAAGCAATATTGTACCAGCAAACACATAACGTAGCTGGTTAGGGTGCCACTGCTGACCAGCCCAGGCTGCACTGGATCATTTCTGGAATTAGAGAATAAGCTTTGTACACACACATACAATTGATTTAATGTTGAATTTATAGATCAGCTTCAAAACTAAAGACTTCAGGCTTGTGAAGCATCGTGGAATGAAAGTGAGAGAGCCCATGTTGTTACATAAATTCCATGGTATCACTTTGAGCATTAAAGCAAAGAGTTTGCATGGGTTCTCCCGCATGTGGTTGTTGTTTACTGTCTCCAGCTGCTCAGTGTAGTGTATGAGAGGGGCTAGAGGAGCAGCAACTTCAAGAAGATCTTGCACGTGATTGTACACGTAGGCAAATGGAAAAGGTAATTTGTGTTGTGAATAAATTCTCTTTGCAACTGCAGCCTGACCTCTGTCATGGTAGAGATCGCCCTAAATCTACTCAAACCATGATCATCTTTTTCCAGGAGTTTTAAGGCAGAAAAGGCTTGTACTATGTCTTTTTTTTTTTTTTTAAGGTCTGGTGATTTCTAAAGGCAAACAAATTTGCCTGTTAGGAGAAAGAGTATAAGAGCTTATATTGCCAAATAGAACTACCTGTCTGTCTCTTGGGCTTAGCAGGTGAAGGATGTAAATGTTTCTCTAGTTACACAATGTAAAAGAGAAAACAGACTATTCTTCTCTCAGACCTTGGGAAACAGCCTTTCAGAAGCCTAATGACTGTACTACAATTACAAAATACGGTTTTCTCCTGCTAAAATTCAGTGCTTAGGTTTGCTGTACAAACAACCATGCCATCTAAAATTTTGTATGAAAAAAAAATTTAAGCATTGCCTCCCCAGAACTGGATAAAGATTGGCACTAATGTTGATAAATTGCATAAATAATTAACATTCAAATTCTCCTTGCTCCCTGTGTTGCTGTTGGCACCTAACCTCCACAGGGCAGACGGAAGAGAATAATTTGACCTTTGTCACTGTTTTTTCCAAAGTGCAGAAATAGGTCAGGCTCTTTCTGACGGTAACAAAAAATCTGACTATCTGTGTATGGTAGGTGATAAACAATTTCATGATCACAAGATTTTTCTACTTTAATCTGTGAACTATCTACTTGTATGAAACAGAAATTAAGTTGTAGAGGATGTACCCTTTGCACCAACTTTATGAAGTTACGTCCATACCATTACAGTTAAAAGTTGTTGAGACAGTTTGTGAGCTATTTAATCCTGTCACCTGATAAAGACAGTCATGGAGAAGCATGTGGTGGGAAGCTAATAGGGCAAAGCTTTCTGCATGGCTTTTAAAGTTGGCTTTTGTTTAGAGCACAGGCTATTATATATTCCAATGGATTCTGTAAGTTACCGCCACTGTTTTTCTTGGCTAAGGCTGCAAAGTTTCCCTTACAGAGAAGACAGGATTCCAAGCAGTTGTCTAAGTTATCCATGAAAGCTTGATGACGCTGTTGCAGAGTCCCACAGTCAAGTACCGTAGCTGTTGAATCCTGCAACAATTAACCCAACTGAAGCATTAATGAGTCACTGGCTAGTGTCTTGTAGTGATGCTTTGTTTGCTTTCTGCAGTATATGCAGTGAGGGGTGTGTTCAGCATAACAATCCAATGCACCATCGTGTGCAAAGAGTACGCCTCTGGTGCCTGTTGCAGTCAATTAATATTACATCAGCATCTGTATAGATCTTTTAGTAACGTGCTATCATTTCTCCTGTGCTTTAAAAAACAACAATCTACTTATTGGCTGCTTAGAAATCCAAAATATTATAATTTAATTTTCTTTTACTATCTTTGAATTTGTGGAGATAGTTGTAGCTGTTGCTAGTAAGTACATCCAGAATATCTTCTCAAGTATGTATATTAAATCGATAATTACCACTTCTTAAACTGGCTAAATTTAATCTCCCTAGCTAGATGTTCACCTTAATTAAAACCAAATGCAAGGCTTTCAACTGAGTTAACATTAAACAAGTTGTTAAAATAAAAAACCCAGTCACAAATTATTCAGATGTTGGCTTCTGGACTTGTCTTTTGCCTGTCCGTAAAGAATACTGTGTCAAGGCAATCAAAATACATGTAACTTAGATCATATTTTGGTTGTATTGGAAATTACTGTTCTGCTTTAGATATTGTCCAACTAAAACAACTTCACAGGTGCTAACTGTAATATAATACAGCATGTACTTTTGAAAATAAATGCCATTAAAGCATATGAAATATTTCAGGTATATTGTATGGTTGTTTTCCAATTAATTATCTTGACATTAAGTACATCTAATGAGTGTAGCAGACTATACAGGTTTCTGTATATCACATGACTCTATGACAAATAGCATACCTCTTCCTCCCTCTTTTGCTGTCAGTAATGCTTAGTAGGATGCATGATTCATATCATACAATAGAGAGAGAAAAGCCTGTCCCAGCACCCTGACAGGTGCTACTGATAGGGCAGCACACAGCTGTCATAGGTCTAAATAATCGTGCTGTTGATTTTGATCAACAATGGAAAGGAAAAGTATGTTTTTCTTTACACTTCCGCTTAGCCACTTGATGATACACCTGTAAACATCCAAGACACACTTATTTTCTTGTCATGGTTGTAGCTGTTGCCAATTATATTTTTCTTTTCTGCAGGCTGCTCTGACTCTTCCACAGAGACCACTCCTTCATTGTTCTACTGTGATTCCTGTTGTGGCTCTGACATTAAAGTTTATTATGCACCTTTTCAGGCTTAAGGATTCATGGTGCTTTCTTCCCTGGATGTTGTTCATATCCTGGACTTCTCATCACATCCGTGACGGGATTCGTCATGGCCTCTGGATCTGCCCATTTGGAAAAACTCCTCCTTTGCCATATTGGCTGTATGTGGCAATCACAGCATCTTTACCTCATCTATGTTCACTTATTATGTACTTAACAGGCACTAGAGAATTAATGTCTATAAAACATGGAATCCACATTGATGTATAAGAAGGCTGTTTGTATTAGCACTTGAAATAAGCTGCCTGTTTATCACTGAAGTGGTTTCCTTATGTTTCCTACAATTTCTGAGCTAGGCATTTTAAGCCTGTGGAGCCAGTTACAGCTCCTGTGTCAATTCCTTGTGATAATAGAAACCTATTTAATGAATGGTAATAATTTTATATCTATAGATTCCCCTTGTAAAATATTTGGTTGTCCATTATAGTTCATGCATAGCTAGCTGATTTGTAAAGTACTTAGTCTCTTTCTGTAGTAGTTACATTACATTTTACTGCCATGTTGCTGTTTGTCTTACCACCATTCACTTTGGATTTGTATTCTGCCTTTGGACAATATATTTCATCTAGATAGCAATAGCATTTGTATAGCACTTTAAAAATGTAAAGTACTATATAAAAGCTAAGTATTAGGGAGAATTTAGTAGTGTATGGTGCTTCTAAAAAACATCAGTTAACCTTTTGAATTTATTTATTAATTTGTTTTCCTGCTGGACTCTTGTATTCACCTGTTTTAAAAGAAATACTGTTTGTATTTCACAATGTGCAACTGTGTATCTGCACCTATTTGATCACTGCTATCATATAGTATTTGTACTAAATTCTGTTACTCTGTAGTTGCTTGTTACTCAATTTGCAGATAATTATTAGGTATTATTTGTGGTTAGAAAGGAGAAGACAAGACAGTTTGGTTACAGTATTATGTGTGTTGGCCAAATTGTTTAATTTTAAGAATATAGTAATTATGAATATTATTTAATTTGGAACTAAGGAATTTTAGTAAATACTTAAGGATTATATAAAGTAAAACATTTATTACAGTAAAACATAATCTTTAGGGAAGATTCAGAAAGATGTAAGAAAATCAAAATTGCTCAAAATGTGAGTTTGCCTAAAGACTTTACTACTGTACTCATAAGCAGCATTTTTCATTAAGTGCAATATCATCCTTATTATTGTAAAATAAAAAGCATTCATATTGTACGGAAATAGAAATCTCCTCATAAATAAGTTCCTTAAGGAAAAATGTTATGTTGCAGGTTCGTAACATAGTAATTTGCACTGTGGACTATTTGAAGCAACAGTTTTCATTGACAGAAATTTCTCAGAAAAGGTCCCAAGTTAAAAATCAGGGTTTTATCTAGTTTACAGTGTACAAGCTGAGAAATGTCTATTAATAATTGTTTTGTTAATTTTTTATTCCTGGAATTCCATTGCCCATTAAGGAGATGGGGCTTTAATTATTCCAGTGTGTGATGAGTAGCTGTGAAAAGGGATTATTTTTATGGAAGAGCACATACAGGGTAGCGCGTGCTGAATTTAAGTGCAGAGTATCAAAGGGTGCAAAGATTAGGTGATGTGTTTATACTATATTTACACTAGTAAATGTATATTACTATAAGGTACAAAAAAAAACCCCAGATGGCTAGCTGGGATGGCTAGCTTAATGGATTCTAGAGACCTTGTATGGCTGCAAAGTACTAAAGGCTTTCTGCAGCACACTAAGCTAATTATGGAAAGTGCTTCACTGTTTTAAAATGTGCCTTCCCAGAAAAAGAGTGGTCTCTGCCCTATTTGTTCTTCGTGTTAGAAATGTGTGCTTATGGAAATTTGTCTGACAGTGCAGGAGGCCTGTTTAGCCTTTATTATAAAAGGAATAAAACGCTTTTTCTTGGAAAGAAGATTCAAAAAGCAGAACATTCCTTAAGGGATTATCCTCATACTGGGGATTTCTGTCTTTTATCATATGTAAAAGTTTCCCAGAAACATCAGAAACATCTTGCTTTAGAGCCCCCAGAGCAGGAACTGTCTTTTATCCAAAGGCATGATGGTTTAGTAGAGGAGGAATGGTGTTTGTTCATTTACTTCTAACCTGTATTTTTAACTATAGGCTATGAAATGCCAGTAATTAATATATTTTGTGCAAGAAGTGAACACTTGAATCTGTGTAGAAAATTTTCTGTATTCTTGTTTCATGGTATAACATTTGTATAATTTTGTGCTTTGTCCAGATTTGTTGCAAAGGGAAATGTGTACAGGAACAAAGCAGTTAATTACACTTCCTCATTTTTAGATTGTAGCTGTAGCATTTTTGGTAACTGTATGTCCACCAGCAGTCATTAAGATTGGTACTGTACTGTTCTAGTTACCTTTAAGGATCAGTTAATGGGTACATTTTCAGTAGTTTAAAAAAATGTATTTTCCTTCTCTGTATTTCTCCCAGTTTTTGTGGGATTTTTTACAATAATTTTAATTTGTATTTAAAAATATTATTTTTTCTGGTCGTGTTCTTACACCAGTTCTACCACCGCAATAAGTGAACACCACTTAGAAATTTATTGAGGAAAGTGGCAAGCACTTGTGGTGCATGACTTCTTTCTCTCTCCTTCTCCAGCAGTCTCATGCCTTGTCCTGACATCTAGGCAACTTTAGGTCAGGCCATTGACAACTTTTCAAGGTAAACTGACATGTTGCTATAATGCTTCAATTTGTGGGTAGCCAGATTAGAGAACAAAGAAGTTAAATATTTGTTTCAGCCCATGTCACCTAGGAGATACACCTGCCTATTACAAATGAATTGCCTAACAGTTCCTTACCAGTATTCTATGTACATTTCACATTCATTGATATTTCCAGTTATGCATTGATACCTGCCAGGTGTAGCAAAACCATGGCAAAAATAAACAAAGATACCAAAACCATAATGAATTTGTCTTTTACTGTATGCATTACAATGAAGAGTAAATGGGAAGTACAAAAAGCATGCAAATTACACAGAAAAATAGCTAACAAACCCAAGCTAATAATTTTGTGCACAATGATACATATCACTAAAGTACTAGATATTTCAGTGGTGCATTTACTATGCTAAACTTTTTTGAAGTTGTAGTTGCCAAACTGAAGAAAGTGTGGGGGGGTTTCTGACTTTTTTGTTAGAACTATGCTGCTTTTTTTCTGCTTTAAGGATTGCTGTCATGAAAAATAGGTACTAATAATTGCCAAGTTAAAAGAAAAAATGTTAGAATGTTTCTTTTCCCCAGTCCTTTAGAAATAAGATAAAATTTCTCTTAATTCTCTGGTGGCTTTAACAGAAAGAGTGAATAGATTTCTTATCAGCTTGTATTCCAGTTTAAAATATAAGCAGTATTTTCACATGACTATTGGTAGCACTTTTTTCTAGGGTGAAGTATATTCTATCATGTGCCTTTGTTGATAAGTGAATTATTCATAATTGATGCTATGCTCCACAGACAATGCTGGTGAGTTTGAGTTAAACTGAAATAATTTTAACAACCAGGCCATTTGTATTAGCTTATTATCAGAAGAACATTTTGTTTGCTAATGGAATTATTTCCAGAAAGAGAGGGAAAGTTTTAAAATTCAGTCTAAGGGAAATGTTAGTACATAGTTAATTTTGAACATGTTTTTATTCTATCAGCTCTTATAAGTATGAAGCTAAATGATGACATGCATCAGAAGAGTTTATTTCTGTTTAAGTAGTTGAACCAGTCTAAATTCTGTCAATTATGCACATTTATTCAGGGCAGAAGAAATTTAGTATTGTGTTATACAGCGTGGGCTTTGATCAACTGGTAATTTTGAGTCTACAAGTTAGATTTTTTTTTTCCCTGCTCCAAGCAGACCTGGCATTTAAACAAAGGACAGGCTGTCAGGCCAAAATACCCTTTGCATTCATTACAAAATCTTCATAATAATAAATCGATGCCTTTTACATCCTCTATATTGAATTATAAATTTGAATGCTGTATTGTAAAACTGTTTTATCTTATAACATAAACCCACAATTAAATCGTACTTGTATTTATGTATCACACAGTGATCTTTCCTTCTTGTGTTCATGTAATAATTTTCCATTTGCTTGATCTAATTTTGTTTTGAATTTTCCTGGGGTAAGGATGAGTGTTTGTCTTAATGACTAGGAAAACCAGGTGTGCTACTACTTAACAAAAATGTTTTAATGCAATGTTAAGGAAATCTTCAGAATACTGAAAACTACAAAATAAATGATACTATATTCCTTTTGATGGGAATGGTAAGTACCTTTGTAGGCAGTTTGTAAAAACAGATTTGTTTAATCAAAACTAATTGACTGAAAACATTTGTATTGGCATATATGGGTGAACAATCTGTGAGAATGGATTTATATACTGAAACTGTTGCAGGGGTAATTGACCAAGTCAGACTGTATGCTGTTAACGTATTTACTATAGAACCAATTCCTTTGTCCAGGGAATATTACTAATGTCCCTGGAGCCTTCCTCATGTTGCCAAGGGAATTAAATCTTTTTTTGATCTTAGTGATTTTTCCCCTTAAAAACTGCATTACATTGAGAAAGGGTTCCTGGGCTGGTGGGGCTAGTGCCCTTGATCTTCTTTCAACTCCTTCAGAATTGTTACAGATGAGCCAAAGAAGCTGTTAGCTGTGGGTTCTTGTATAGGAACTCTCGTAAAGAAATTAAACCAAAGACAGCAGACATAACACTGGAATGAGAAATTTACAAGGTTATAATGCTGCTAGGTTCACTTCTACATTTCAATTTAAATTGCTGATGGTCAAAGAAAACGAACTTCTTTTTATATATTACTGCCAACAATTTGGAAGCAAATTTTCTGATGACTGCTCAAGAAATATGAAGTGTTTCTGGGCCAAAGGAGTACTGTAAGATTTAAGTAATAAAGCTTTATCAAAAATTTTTTTGTTCATTTAACTGTGTATAACATATAGACACAAACAGTCAGTTGTTTCCTGCTTTTACTGTGGAAGCATGGTTGGGACTTGGGGGGTTTTGATATAGAGTATTCTAGCTAGCAAAACCTTTTAGGACAGGTTAATTTTTGATTTCATTTGTCCCTGGAGAGACAGATCTTACTTTCTAGACAATTTTTGTTAATGTGAAACTTTGAGTGATTTGCCCGCATCTTTCGCCTAAATGTTCTGTATGCCTTGTACAACAAACATAACTAAGCAAAGCAAATGCACTTAAAACTTCATACCATTAACATGTATGCACATGATTTATTTATAAATTTTTCCCCAAAGTAAAATTTAACATGCTCTTGCATCTTACTTCGTGCATCTTACAGAATCATAGAATCATAGAATGTTTTGGGTTGGAAAGGACCTTCAAGATCATCAAGTTCCAACCCCCCTGCCATGGACAGGGACACCCTCCACTAGACCAGGTTGCTCAAAGCCTCATCCAGCCTGGCCTTGAACACCTCCAGGGATGGGGCATCCCCACCTTCCCTAGGCAGCCTGTTCCAGTGCCTCACCACCCTCACAGGACAGAATTACTTCTTAATATCTAGTTTAAATCTGCGTTCTTACAGTTTGAATCCATGACCCCTTGTCCTGTTACTACATGCGCTTGTAAAAAGCCCCTCCCCATCCCTTCTGTAGGCCTCCTTCAGGTACTGGAAGGCCGCTATAAGGTCTCCCCGGAGCCTTCTCTTCTCCAGGCTGAACAACCCCAGCTCTTTCAGCCTGTCCTCATAGGGGAGGTGCTCCGTCCCTCTGATCATCTTCATGGCCCTTCTCTGGAACTGCTCCAACAGCTCAACAGCCTTCTTGCATTGGGGGACCCAGAGCTGGATGCAGTACTCCAAGTAGGGTGTCACAAGAACAGAGTAGAGGGACAGAATCACCTCCTTCAACCTCCTGGCCACGCTTATCTTGGTGCAGCCCAGGATCCAGTTGGCCTTCTGGGCCACAAGAGCACACTGTGGTCACATGTTTTTTATTTATCAACAGCCCCAAATCCTTCTCCTCAGTGCTGCTCCCAATCCATTCTCCATCCAGCCTGTATTTGTGCTTGTGATTGCCTTGAGCCACGTGCAGGACCTTGCACTTGGCCTTGTTGACCTTCATGAGGTTGGCACGGGCCCACCTCTCAAGCCTGTCCAGGTCCCTCTGGATGGCATCCCTTCCCTCTAGCCGGTCAACTGCATCACACAGCTTGGTGTCATCGGCAAACTTGCTGAGGGTGCACTCAATCCCACTGTCCATGTCACTGACAAAGATGTTAGATAGCACCCATCCCAATACCAATCCCTGAGGAATGCCACTGATCACCAGTGTCCATTCAGACATTGAGCCGTTGACTGCAACTCTCTGCGATCATCCAGCCAATTCCTTATCCAGCAGGTGGTCCATCCATCAAATCCATATTTTTCCAATTTGGCCACCAGGATGTTGTGTGGGACAGTGCCAAACACTGCAGAAGTCCAGGTAGATGACATAAGTTGCTCTTCCTTTGTCCACTGTAACTCCGTAACAAAAAGCCACCAGGTTTATCAGGCATGATTTGCCCTTGGTGAAGTTGTGGTGGTTAACAATGACCTCTCCCTCATTTTCCATGTGCTTTACTAGAGCCTTCAGGAGGATCTGCTCCATGATCTTGAGAGGCACAGAGGTCTGTAGTTCCCCGGGTCTTCTTTTTGACCCTCCTTGAAAATGGGAGTTATGTTTCCCCTATTACAGTCAGTGGGAACTTCACCAGACTGCCAAGACCTTTCAAATATGATGGATAGTGGCTTGGCAACTTCATCCACCAGTTCCCTCAGGACCCATGGATGGATCTTGTCAGGTCCCGTGGGCTTGTGCACCTTCAGGTTCTCTAGGTGGTCTCAAACCTGATCTTCACTTACGCTTGGAGGATTCCTTCTCCCAGTCTATACCTTCATTTCCTGCAACTTGGGTGGTGCAGCCAGAGCCCTTGCTGGTGAAGACCAAGGCAAAGAAGTCATATTGACCAAGTGGTATTTCTAGGAATTACATAGACCTACAGAGACATGAGCAGTGTTTCATGCCTTTTTCTGGTGCTTCTTAACCTCAGGCTGGATGAAAAGTTTACTTCTGCTTCAATGTACCTGACCCAGATACCTCAGCTGGGTTCAGCAGACTAAATGGTAGACATGTATCTCATAGCAAACCATCATAGAGTCGCTGTATTTAGTGTGTAGCTAGTCAGTCTGTTCAGTGGTGCTTAAAATGTGATTTCCTAAAAAAGGTGTCTACTTCTGGTGTACTGAACTGCCTTCTAGTCACCACAGATTGTACTAATAAATGTCATCTAACTGAAACTGGGATTGTAGATTGGCCTTGTCGTGCTGTCATCACAATGTTTTCATGTTGCTGGAGAAGAAAACTATCTCTTCAAGGAGTACTTTATCCAGGGATTTGACATGTAGCAAAACAAAAAAGTGAAACAACTAAAAGAAGTTCTCATGAGGCACTTAACATCACTTCCAGACTGACATATTTCAGTAGAGGGATGATCAGCTCTTTTAAGTGAATTGTAACATTTTAAATGCAAAACAAACATTTATTGTAAAATTAGAAAATTGTCAAAATAAAAATCTGTCCAACACCAGGAGTTTCTCTTTAAGAGATTTAGCAATTGCAGTTAGTATATTTATCATGGCTGAAATTTTCAGTGCTAAGTCTTTTGATACATTTCTTTGAAAAAAATAATTTGCTCTAGCTCAAGTGTGTGGGGACTTGGACTAGGAACATTAGATTTGTTAAAAGATTGCACCTCTTTCTCCTTCGAAAGTTGACGTAGGAGAGGTTCTACTTGTTTATCCTACAGTGGAGATTGTACTGTCAGTCTCTCTTAATGGCATTACATAAAAGCTGATCACCTGTTGTTGTCATGATAAATATTTATTGACATTAGAAACTTAGTATTACTTTACAGCACTACCAAGGAGATATACGTTGCACTTGCTGCTGCCATCTGCACAGTTGATGCAAAGAAGGTGTTCTGCAGGGTTAGGTACGGAAAACTGTGGCTTGAGTACATGATGTACGGGGCTCCATGCTTCAGCAGTTTTCATGCATGTTAAAATGTGCTTCTGCTAAAAAGAAAATCCTGAGTTTCAAAAAAATAGGTTTTCGACAATGAATTTCTGCCACCAAATGATTAAATTCCTTGAAAACTTCTTTCAGATAAGAAAAACCAGTTCTGTGGTTGATTGCAACTTGATTTACAAGAAAATATATCCTTGCTGTCTATTTCAAAGGGATTAATGTTGGCACCTTTCTTTGGTTCTCTGTTGCCTGGATTAGCTCTGCAAAAGAGACAGGGTTTTCTTAGTCATCAAGAGTGTGAGCATTTTCCTTCTTTATAGTGAACAGACAAAAGGTTTGAGAATGTTGAATACAACTTTTTTGCCTTTGGCAAACCAATCATGGTTACGAAAGATATTCAATAAAAAACGGAAAATGCTTCAGACCAGGCATACACTGAGCGTTTCATCAGAATCTCTCAAAACTGTTTATGCAACAGGCTGTAGATGCTTCTCCTCTGGAAGAAAGTAACTGTGATATCATAAAATAGGCTATTGAAAAACAGAGCATTGAAGACAGAGTTGCTTTGCTCTAGCTTTTTTCTTCATCGGGTTATTCTACCTCCTTACCTTTCAGAAGGATGGGCCTTTAGTGAGTTTGTTCACATTGCCACATAGTGTACACATACTCTTAGCTTACATGAAAGATGAAAGGTTTAAAGTGCACAGGTGAAGGTGAGTTGCATGATTATAGCAGAATGCTGTGTTCTGAGTTGTGTGTGATATCAACTGGGGGGGAGGAATCTCTCAAAAATAGTAGTATTGATTGAAGGTAGAAAACACGTTATTTCCCTGGCGCTGGTGATATTTCCTTACGCCAGGATATCACTGCACTTTCCCTGGCAGGAGTTACTTTATTGATGGAGATAAAAGGCTTAGTTTTCAGTTGAGATTCCACCTGATTTGGCACATGACATAATTACATCTACAGAGTAACAAGAACAGCTTCTACTAACATTTTCCAAGTTTGGACTACATCCAGACTTGAAAAAAAAATGCAGCAGAATACTTTGTGTTGAAGACATTGTTTGAAAACACTCCTGTCATGTTTACAATGTGTATTTGCTATTTCTGCTTACTTTCTATCCCAAAGTAACCCATACTTGCAGGCCTTTCAGAGTAATTGAATAGTCTCCTTCATGGAGAAGGAAAGGTCTTGCAGAGGTACATACATACAGGGCTTCCCAGCCTTCTGGAGGAGGTAACTGCTAGGCTTTCAAAATCAAAACAGTTGAACAGAGGTGTTCTGTGGCATGCATAAAATACATATTAATGCTATTCAATGTTATATCTCTTAATAATTTATCAAAACTTCTTAACTGACACTTGTTTTCTTCTCTCTAGTATTCTTATCTCCATGACTCTCCTGGTGGTAGCATTTCACAGTTATCTACAAGATGCTTTATAAGCATTACCCAACCTCACTAGGTCCCTAATTAGTTTACAGGGGGAAAAAAAGGTTTATTGTCTTAAATGAACAAGGGGGGAAGCTGGGCCAGATAAGCGTTTTCAAAGATAAATTCTTCAAAGCAGAAGTAGAGCTGTCTGGGGAATGTTAGGATGGAATGTAGTTTTTCAAGAAAAAGACTTCTCTAGAGAGGAGCTAATTTCAAATTCCGGAATTACTAGCCCAGAGTTTCATGGTTGAATAATATGTATCAATGACTTCCTGTAGCTGACCTGAACTGATGAAATAGTTTGGGTTTTAACACTACAGAAAGAGAGCAGGTTATTGCAAACAACTTTCCAATGCCAGGAAATAGGCTTTGGAATACCAATGAGGAACTAAGATACTGAATTCACTTGCCAAAGTAAATCACCTCTCTGCTCCAAGTTAGTCAGTAAACACAAATGTGCAGGACTCTTCTTCCATGCAAGTGTTCGATGGTCTGGAAACCATTGCATAATTTTTTTTAAAAAGGCAGTGAAAGAGATTATGGGGAGAGAGTGTTGTGGGAAATCTTTCTTAGAAGAAAAATATGTCTGCGAGAACTTTCTTAGAAGAAAAATACTTATGTTTATCAGAACTTTATTAGAAGAAAAATACTTATGTTTATTAGAACCATTTTAGAAAAAGGACGTCTTGTAGTTGATGTCTGCTGCAGGAGAAGATAACACCTGCAGGGGATGAGAAAGAAGACAATTGTTCAGGATGTGGGTGAGATAAGGAGAAATTGAAGATAAACAATCAACAGGATTAGGTAATGTTAAGGGTCCCGTTCCCAGGACCCTAGTCAGCCAATAGTAACTCTGTCTTTAAGATTTTTAAATCATTGTATCCAATCAGTGATTGCCAAATCTGTGTGAATTCTGTATAAAAGTGTGCAATTAAGGCATAATAAACGGCTACAGCATGATCATATTGGTCTGCGCCTGGCGCCTAACGTGGCCAAAACAAATTCTTATTGAATTTGGAGCCACTGCAACAAGAAGAAGAAGAAGAAGAAAAAGAAGAAGAAATAAGAAGAAATAAGAAGAAGAAATAATAATAAGAAATAATAATAAGAAGACGAAGACAAAGACGAAGACGAAGAAGAAGAAAGAAGAAAGAAGAAGAAGAAGAAGAAGAAGAAGAAGAAGAAGAAGAAGAAGAAGAAGAAATAAGAAGAAGAAGGAGAAGAAGAAGGAGAAGGAGAAGGAGAAGGAGAAGGAGAAGGAGAAGGAGAAGGAGAAGGAGAAGGAGAAGGAGAAGGAGAAGGAGAAGGAGAAGGAGAAGGAGAAGGAGAAGGAGAAGAAGAAAATCAGCTGTGGGAGGAGGAACAGAGAAACGACGGTGGTGGGGGCCGCCGGAATAGGTAAGCAGCCGAGAAACACTCTGGGTCACAAAAGCAATAGTTAGTAATTTAAGTCACGAAGAACAGGCAATAGTCAAGTTTCTTTTGCATTTCCTCTCTAAGACAGGCGTTAAGTATGACCCAGAGATTTTAAAGAAATTGCTTTTATGGGCAAAAGAAACGGGCGAAGTAACGGAAGCCCAGGGTATATATTACGCTGAAGTATGGGAAAGGGTTGGACATAATATATGAGAAGAAATCTCCTCCGGAAAAAAGGATGTGTTGCCTTTTGCGACACTTTGGAAACTTTTAAAAGAAACTATGTCAGCCCTGAGAACTGAACGAACTATGATGAATCAAGCTTGTGCCGCTTTTCCTAAGCTTTCCAGGTCTGAGCGAGAAATAGTTCGACCTAAGTCTCAGGCACCGCAGAAACTGCTTTGGCGGAAGGTGCACGTGTTTGACAATCCTATTTCAGAGTTAGCACCTACTCCCACAGCGCTGTGGCCCCCACCCTTCCTCTCTGCGACCGATGGTGCCTGCCTCTGCGCCCCTCCTCACAGTGACGGGACCCGGTTCCCCCCCCCCCCCCGCCAACCCACGTCCGTCCGTCTAAAGAACGAAAGCCGTATATGTCAGCTTTAAAGAAGCTGCGGAAGACTGCCCAGTGCTCAGTGGCAGAGGGTCGAGTGCTGAGGTTGTTTCGCTGTATCCTGAAGTGTAGTTGTATCTTTGTGTAGATTGTATTGTATATAGATTATATTATTATGTAGATTAATTGTGTGCATCGTAATATATGGTTCCCGGTAGAAGGAAGTTTTGATTTAGCGTTATGGTGGAAGGTCAGACCGGAGTTTAGAACTAAAAAGCGGCTAGGGCTTGCAGTTCCTGCCTGTGTTTTGTTTCTGTGGTGTTGATTTCTATGGCTTTACAACCTCTGGTGGGAGAAATAACAGAACTCTTTGGTGTCCTGTTTCGACAAGAGAAAGAAGTGGCACGCAGTGCCCCCCCCCCCCA
>WKFP01014418.1:238280-269990 GCA_011057875.1 Pterocles orientalis | reverse complement strand
CAACTTCTTTAGCACTAAGCGGATTATTAACAGATGTAGTTTTAATTAGGTATGCTATCATGCAAATTAGAATAATTATTGATCTTTTAGGGGGTTATTGTGATGAATACGGACATACGTGTTGCATGAACCACTCTGATAAATTCAATACAGTGTTCTAATGAATTCAGAGCTCTGAAGGAGTTCGCTTTGGGATTAGAAGAGTGGTTGGAGAATTTCCGATATTGGTAAAGATAGCAACTATGATAATGCTAATTATTTTTGCTTTATTGTTAATCAGCTTGCCTATTATGCTTATGGAATATAGCATCAAAAAAATATATATATAACATATAGTAATGCCAAGCTTTAGTTTGCTTAAGTTAAATAAGAAGGGGGAATTGTGGGAAATCTTTCTTAGAAGAAAAATACTTATGTTTGTCAGAACTTTATTAGAAGAAAAATACTTATGTTTATTAGAACTTTTTTAGAAAAGGGACATCATGTAGTTGATGTCTACTGCAGGAGAAGGTAACACCTGCAGGGGACGAGAAAGAAGACAACTGTTCAGGATGTGGGTGAGATAAGGAGAAATTGAAGGTAAACAATCAACAGGATTAGGTAATGTTAAGGGTCCCGTTCCCAGGACCCTAGTCAGCCAATAGTAACTCTGTCTTTAAGATTTTTAAATCATTGTATCCAATCAGTGATTGCCAAATCTGTGTGAATTCTGTATAAAAGTGTGCAATTAAGGCATAATAAACGGCTACAGCATGATCATATTGGTCTGCGTCTGAGTCCCTACCAGCGGCAGAGTGTGTGTAATGTCCTCTGGAGGGCACAGAGCCAATCCTAGGAAGGACAGTCCTGTTTGTTTTTTATCGCAACCCAAAGACTGGATCCCTGAAGGAGCAGACAAGTCAGGGTGGCCCATCTTTGACTGGCAACATACAGCCAGTAGTACCTGAATGTAGATGAGATGAAACAAAAGGGAATATTTACTTGCCCAATTTCAAGTGGTTAACACAACCTAAAAGAGATTTGAGTGCAAATTTGTTCCTGTGTAATTTCCTGGACCAAATTTTATGCTGTTGTATCTGTGTAGCCTTGATCTGTTAGCCAAGAGATGAACAAGTTTTAAATAAGGAATATTTGCTGATCGCATTGCTTTAAGTGGAATTCAAAAGTAAAGCAGGCTAAATCCAGGAGCCAAAGCCCTTCCTCGTATTAGTGAGTGGGAACTGCCAAAGCAGGCATACTATTAACAACGTTCTTATTAATATTTCATTGTTTTGGGTAATGCAGGAAGGTTTCAGTCACTCATTATGTTGTCTGTTGTATAACAGTAAGACAGTTCTTGCCCAAATAGTCTCACACTATAAATAATCCATTTTAAATATCATGTAGATAACATTTAACTATAAAAATATGAAAATAGAGGAAATGATTCTGATCTTGTTCAGCTTCAAGTAACAGTCTTTATAAATGCAAATTTGTACTTTTTTTTCAAAATGTTGGCATTTCCCTTACCCCTTGGACTTTGTGAAATTCATGCATCTGGTATTGCAAAAAGAGAGCTGCGAAGGATAGTCCCATACATTTTTGGGTTTTAAGTTATCTTTAAAGAAAATTCTTCAATAATTTTCCAAACAGTGACATCGTGGAGGAGGGCAGGGAGGATCTATATCCAACTCATGCATCAATTTACTGTTCAGAAATTTACTGGGTATGTCTCATATTGTTGGCAAAGTATGGCCTTTTTCAAAAGCAGGGCACATGGGATTCTCTACAAATGAGGCAATAGAAATTAGCCCAGCTGCAGTTCTGCTTACCAAGTTTCATCATAACACACGATGGAGTTGTATACTGAAGTTCTTTTGTGCCCTTCTGGGAAAAAAGGAATTAAAAAAAAAAATAAAAAGGCATGGGAAGAAGCTGTTTTGGATCAACAGTCCTTACATGGTGGGTTTCCCCACTTCATGAAGCTGCCTGGCAGCTCCTGAAATACGATGGACATTGGTAGCAAATTTGTGCAAGGACCCGTGTGAAAACACACCACTCTTGTTTTGTGGTCAGTGTGTCACAGGGCCTGTTCAGAAAGGAAAGGTCACTTATTTCTTAGCCCAGGGTATGAGAAGCATAAAAAAGTCTTGAAGCTCTTTTTCCTCTTTCTCAGCTTCCATACCCATGCCAAGCACAAAGAAAGAGTGAATTTAGCTCTGTGAATGAAAAAACGAGGATAGCATGTGAGACTAAAGAGTACATCATAGCCTCAGAGCTGTGAGGGGACTACCTGTTACCTGGCAGATGCAAGACCATGTGAAGTTGTGTAAAAATCCCAGTGACAGCTAAATAGCGAAAATATAACATGGGCATGATGCCTTATAAGACAAGAAATAATTTCCTGGTATAAACAAGGGCTGCAAGAGATCATAGTTCAGGGTTAGTAATGACTTCACGAGCCACTGTAACAGCCAATTAATTTGGGTCAGGAAAGAGGGAGAATCACATTTGTTCCCTATAAAATCGGTGCAAGGCTGTTGATCCTCATGCATTGATGTAATGTGCTGCAAGTACTCCACACAGCTTTGTGTTAGTATAACCTCGTGCAGTGGTTATGTTTGCACTAGTCCCTGCGTAAGTCTCTTGTGACTGTAAACATGTTTTCAGCCAAAGTGTAAGACCACAACATTTGTGTATTTATGTGTTAGAAAAGAGTGCCAACCTTTGTTTTAAACTTAACAAGCTTCCATTGAACGTGTCTCTTTTTGTTATCCCCCTATACATACAATTTTGATTTTTTAAAAGATAGGCAGATCAGAATAGATGCTCAGAATATACGTTGTCCTGAAAGCCAACTTCAAGCTTTTTAAGACTCAGGTGAAGCAGGTTAGAAAACATCATGCTGAACCAGACCACTACTCTATGTAGTCAGATATTGCCTCTGTAGGACATGAACTTTCTCTGATTATATGTTGCCCCATTTTGCTTTTCGCCTTTTCACAGACCCACTTCCTCATTCAAAAAGTCAGCTAAGGCCTAAGACAAAAAAAAACTATCCAAGACTTAGGGGAACCTGGTCTTTGGCACTCAGCTTTGACATGAGCAGTCTTTTGGGAGGCAGAGCTCAAAGAGGTTGTGGACAACTAATGTAAATGTCACATTTTTTACTTGGTTTGCAAGAATGACTCAGCTATGTAGTCAACAAAATATTTTTGTTTTTTAAATAGTAAGGAAGCATACAGAATTGCTGGTCTTTCTTTGTTCTATTAAGAAACACAAGTCCCAATGTACTTAGTTCTTGTGTGTCTCAGCATCAGCCAGCCATGGAAAACACTCTGCCATTCTTTCTCTTCAGCACCTGCAGATCCTCTCCTCACACCTCTTGTGGTCCTCCTCTAAATTATGATTGACTTTGTAAAAACAGAGATTGAAAAGGGAAGGGTCTTCAATTTCTCATTTTGCTCACTTCCTCCATGAATTAGGTCCTTTTTCTAAAGCTGCATAATAGTATGTCAACTTTTAAATGTCATATTGGAGATACGGACAGGGTTATAATTTGGCTGTCTCAAATGACAGGAGTGCCATTGGAAGCTAGGCTTTCCAGTTCACCAGCAATTATGTACTTCTTGGCAGTCTTGAAGAAGGTTGTTGAGGTGAATCCTGGCGCTCTGCTCAGGGGTGACTTCGAGAATGGTTCAGCATCTGCAACATGATACTAACACATCAAATGGTACTCCAGTAAGGAGTTTCTGGGTGCCTACCTGTCATTCTCTAGCCTGCAGCGCTCAGTTTCTGTTTCTTGTCTTCACAGAGGAACGGGCTCACAGAACTTTATGAGCCTAGATTTTCCACTTAGTTCTCACTTCAGAGACATTTTCACTTTTCTTTTGAATGCCAGTCAGCTTCTCGTCTGTGTTAGCCCCTGTGCCACAGCATCCTCTCCTCTTCTTGTGGATTGGCCTCCAAAGCGCTGCCCTGTGAGGAACGATCCTTTTTGTTATGTACTAGTGGTAAGGGCTTTCTCTGTGCTGTTCCATTGGTAATGATGGATACTACCACATTAAGAGCTAATAGTAAAAGCAACTCCAGGTAAAATGCCTGGCTTATAGGAGTGGGGGGTGGAGAGAGAGAATGTGTGTGTGTTTCCCTGTGTGTGTGTGGAGTCATAGAATCGTAGAATCATAGAATGGTTTGGGTTGGAAAGGACCTTAAAGATCAAGTTCCAACCCCCCTGCCATGGGCAGGGACACCCTCCACTAGACCAGGTTGCTCAAAGCCTCATCCAGCCTGGCCTTGAACACTTCCAGGGATGGGGCATCCACAGCTTCTCTGGGCAACCTGTTCCAGTGTCTCACCACCCTCATAGTGAAAAATTTCTTCCTAATGTCTAGTCTAAATTTACCCTCTTTTAGCTTATACCCGTTACCCCTTGTTCTCTCACTACACTCCCTGATAAAGAGTGCCTCCCCATCAGCTGCTTCAAATGGAATTCAAAATACCTGTAATGAAAATTGTATTGAAACAGTCAGTAGAAAATAGTAGCTATTTCTCTCCAATTTTGGCACTGCAACCAGAGCTGGCACCTTTGTCTTCTTGGTGTGTAAAGCCCAAAACCTCTTCTTCAGAGCAAAAACCTGCATTCTAACTCAACTTCCATCCTATTCTATCATAATTTAGTGGTCAGGGAGTAGGAAGTCCATTCCCTAAATGCCAGGCACCAGCACAGGCTTGGACAAGCCTCTCAGCTCCTCCTGCAAGGGCTGTAGCTCTGTGCAGTAGAGACTGCAAGAGTGCTGGGGGAGCTGAGTGCAGCAGGAGCGTGAGAGTATTATCTGTCTGTGGGGACATTCAGCTGCCAAGATGGAAACACGTGCTCCAGTCCCTCCTCAGGTTTCTTCTCTGTTTTATGTATCAATAAGATGTAGTGCTGAATGTAAAATATACCCCCTGAGGTGCTAGCTGTCTGTTGGGGGAGCTTTCATGAGAAGTGGGTGTATCTATACCCTCCCTCTTGGGCAGGGGCCTGAATCTGGCTAGCTTGCTTCTTAGCTAGTGCATTAACAGTTTAAAATGTTCACAGTTCAAATTTTTCTTCTGGATTTTTTTTCCTTCCCCAAAAGGAAACTACCCATGGATAAATTTCTGGTACATAGAAGACTGAAAAAGAGTTGTGCAGAGAATTTTAAAGTCTGGGGGTTTACGGTAGGCACAGGGCTAGCTGATGCAGTCTAGGGTAGGGGACATCTGAAGAGGTCACAGTTTGGGATTTTGATACCCGTGCAAACAATTGGAGACATTTCTAAGAAGTCCAGAGTATAATTGTAAATTATGTCCTCTGTCCATTCATTATTTAAGCCACTCTAGGAAAAAAAAAATTATTGTGTGTACTATTATGATCATTTACAGAGTAATAGGAGGTACTGAGGTAACAGATAGCCTGTGTCAGAAGCATTTGTCAAATTAAGTGTTGATGCAGACAGCAATGACCCAAAGTTGTTTTAACATGAATTATCCTGCTTTAACAGAGCTGATAGTCTTCTTCAGTAATCAGCACTCCTGTTGCAAAAGATTTTCTGAGGGCAAGGAGTGGGTTAAAGGACACTTTATGCTTGCCTCTGCTTGAGTAACTGCAGAAAGGTATATATAACTGAAGTCATTATATTACAATGCACATTAACCTAGAAGAAGTTACAACCATTAACCTCTGCTCAAAAATTAAAGGCTCAGATTAGGAGAGTTTTAGCCTGTTCACCAGTCCTACATTCACAAATAAAAGGTAGAAGTTCAGAAAGGATTAAACCAAGGATTTGCCTTGTTTCTCAGGATAGGAGAACGACTACTTTCTCATTTGCAAGACTTTCTGCCTGCAGGTTTGCACTTTCATTTGCGCTTTGAATGCAATCCAAGTCAACATGTCAATAAAACTCTTCACTTTCCTTTAGCTGTACTTGTAACTAATGCGACTGTCAACCATGTCAGTGCAGTTCTTGGAAAAGAATTTCTGGCTAACTTATTCTTCCTTTGTAAGTGGGGTGGATGGCTGCCTGCATGTTCGTGTGGAGCCATAACACAATATTAGCTATTGTTCCATGGCTTTATTTTTAATTTCTCAATCTCATAAACCAGAGTTGTTTCCTCAGTTTACATTTTGTCGTGTTCTAAGAGTTTTAGCATTTTAAATTGTTGACACATTATACAGCCTCCATAAAATGGAATGTATGTTCCGGGTCTGACATAATCATAGCTTCCTTGATGTACTTTCCCATTGAAGTAAATAGGATTTACTTTATTTTGGACCTACAAATGACACCATGAATTCTGAGGGAAAATAAGATGTAAAACCAGATCTCAAACTAAGCAATGTGACTGAAGAAGTAAGTTTTATTTAGTATGCTGTAGTTTGTTGCCAGCATAGTTTTGTTGCAGAGAAATTAATACCTGCAGATATCTGTATTTACTCCGTGTTTTTGAGAGCATAGCATGTATGTATGTCTGACTGACTGCCTGGGACCACTTCAGACTTGTCACTGCAGGAACCGGTCTTAAAGCGTGTGGAGTGCTTTGGTTCTTCCCCCATCCTCGTCACTGCTACAGCTCCCCGTACTCCATACCCTTACTGTGGTGAGACTTCCGTAATCTGTGTTAGGCCTTTGAAACTCTATCTGGAGATGCCATGCAAAGCACTTGTCAGAACAAACCCGTTCTGACAAAACTCCATTTTGCAGTGTCAAGCAGACACTGGAGTACAAAATCTAATACTGACTGAAGTTGTTTCTTTAGCATGTTACTCCAATAACACTTGTCTCACTGCATTGCTTTTAATCTCGCTTGTTCTTCTTTGTGCTGCTTTGAAGGACATTAATGCTGCTAGTAGTCTTGTCCTTATCTAAGTTCATGTTAACAAAGGCGTGGTGAGCTGTCTGTGCTTTGGCTGTGGTGGTTTAGCTTTTAAAACATGTATTTTTTTCTGTAATTAAATTGTGACAATTAATCAGCTTGTTGCTTTCAACATAAATGACTTCCCTGAAATCATACTTTAAATGGCACATATCATTATCTACTTTCTCCTCTTAACAGTAGACTTTCATTCCAAAGCGTAGTAGTCTGCATTTCCCCTATTCTCTTATCCTGGTAGATAACAGCGTCAAGCAGAAACCAAGAGCTATGAAGTATAACTGTGATAGCCAGGAAGTTTGATTGCATTAACTTATTATTAGACGGAATTGCAAAACAGGTGTTGGGACAGCGTAAGTGTAGATTAAAGTCCCTGAGGCTAGCAATTTTTTCTATCTTGTGTTCTGGAAATTTAGGAATGGCTGCAATGAGTCAGAGCAAAGGTGAGCTTGGTCTGAACAGTCTAGGGACTTCCCAAACTGATTTTTCTAGTTCCGGCCTGGAAAAGGCCAAAGCAGACATCCAGCACTGCAGTGGCAGTGGTGCAGTGCAGTAAAATAGGGCAACTGCTTGTTACCCATACAGCCACAGTGTTCAATTCGGACAGAGACTGCCCAGTAATCTTTCGGGGTTTTAGAAGATTTGAACCAGTGATGAATGTCAAGCGTAGCAGGAAATTTGAGGAGTTATTCTGCCCAGAGACAATTGTCACCATCACCCGCATGAGTCAGAAAAAGACTTTTTCAATGCCACTCACAGAAGCATTGCAGAAATTATCAGCCTCCAAATATGCATCTTTTATTTTTTTTCCCCGCTGAAAGCTACATGTTGGTTCAAGTTGAATGTTCCTCTGATATCACAGGAAATTGTTGTAATGGGATGGAGAAACAAGAATTAGGAGAAAAATGGAGGAAGATAAACCAGCTGCAGTTTCTCTCCAGCTGGCTTTCACCAAAAACATTGCAAAGTTTCTTTCATGAATAGCAGGGCTGCTGCATTACCAGTGGGCAGAAAGAGAGTAAAGTAGTAAGATGTGCTAAACAACATGGCCCTTGCCCAGCATCTTTACAAGTTCAAAACACATAGGTCAAAAGAAAAACAAGTGCAAGGCTAGGGTCTTCTTGAGATTGTGCCCATTTATACTACAGCAGGTTTGTCTCACAATGATGCATGTTTAGCTTTCGTGGAGATGATACCTAATAGCAGAGGGTTTTTTGTCTTTTTTTCTTCTGCCTTAATCTTGCAGATATTTGTTTCTCAAGTATTTCTACCCTCGCATTTCCATTGTTGAAGGGCCTCACCAGTGAGGAGGGCTGGGAGGATCCAGCCGTAAGGCAGTATGATCTTGGGGTACTATGTGAAAAATAGCCTATTTTCCCATCTGGCAAAACACTTAACCACACGTCTACAGGTGAGAGGAGGAATACTGCTGAAGTCTGTAGTGCCACACGGGACAGCCCCAACGTTGAGCTGCTGCTCAGGGTGGGGCTTTGAGTCACGTTCATCCCGGCAGCCGGGACTAGGGTCAGACATTAGTTCCTGCAGCTCCCCGCCTGCTCCGTGGCTGTGCTCCCACAGCTCCTAGGAGGAATGGATGCGAACTTGGTCACTGTTTTGGTTATTCTAGCAGTTGCGGTTAGTCAGACATCTGAGAGTAAGTAAAATTGTACTTTATCTACTTCTATACTTTAATCTCCTAAAAGAAAAAAAGACCCGGAATTGTGTCCGCTTGAGCCTTTGCAGCTCTGTACAGGAACACAGGTGGTAGCTTAAAGGTCTGTAGTACAGCATGGGAAGGTTTAAAAAGTGAAACCTGGCTGTCTTAAACTGCACAGAACAACTGGCATTTGTTTCAGTGGAGTCAGGGCTTCACCTGAGCATTTCATCAATGCTTGTGGGGACTTTACAATTCTGTAAAATCGCTTCAGCAAGGAAAAGCTGAGTGGGTTGTTGTCATAGCAAACATTGTCAAAAACATCTTAGCTGAGAGATTTTAACTGACCTTTAAAGCTGTGGTTTCCTGAGGGAACACCTAATAAAATGTCACTATTTGTTTAAAGGGATCTTTCCAGTTCTGCTGCGATTTCCTCCTTTCCAAACTTCTTGAGAGGGAATATGTTTAGAAAATCACTTGGTCTTTTTCTTTTAAAGTTGAATTGCCCTCGATGGCAAAGATGTCAAAAACTTTTTATAAGAAAATTCATGTAACTGATTTTGCTCAGCAGAAAAGCAGTTTTGCGTGCAGTTCTGCTTCATGTTCAGTGCAGCATGTCTCGAGGATTCAGGAGATCTAAGACCACTTGCTTTTGTCTTCTTGCATTTTCATCATGATTTTAAAAATTTCAAAACAGACCAGCCAGTGCTGTGCTTGAACTCTTAGTTTTTCTTTGTAATTTTCTACTGTAAAATAAGCTGTGTTCACAATGAAGATAACTCAAATTCTGGAGCACTTCAGCCTTTGAGATGTTCCTTTCTCAAGCTCCACTGGCTTCAGTGGGAATTGTGGAGTTCCTTGAGCATTTAGACAACACATGGACAAAATTTGCCGTAAAACTTGATCCTGTTAAAATGGCCACTGCACCTGCTGGCATGGGAAGGCTCTGCAAGTGCTCTTCTATTAGATTTATGGTCTGGCCGGTTAGCAAGGTCTTGCACAATAGGTCTGGCACATACATGCAGAGGTCAAAGTAAAGGTTCTCTTAGAACACGTTATTTTACACTGAACCATCTGGCACAGGGGAAATACCTTTACCATCTAACTTCCTTCATGCAAACTTGCTCCATACTTAGCAACGGTATTCAAATGGCAGAACCCACAATAAAAATGGGCAGAACTGAATGTGGCTGTCAGGGTACAGGCACACCCTACCCTGATCTGAACTATATTTCGGGTTAACCCTAACTAGGGTTAGCTTCTTAGGCTGGTCATTATGCTTCCATCTATTTCAGGGTCATGATACAGATATACAAGTAAGATTTGGGCTGGTACCTGCAAATGCAAAAGTTTCCTTTGCTTGTGGACGTGAATTTGTACCTGTTGACAGGGGCCAGGAAAGCCATCTGGTGGCCAAAATTACAGCCAGTCACAGGTAAGAACACAGCCCTCCCAGGTAGTGACAGAAAATGAGGAAATCAAGATTATTTTGTAGAGTGTGATGGGGTTTGTTTTTTTTTTTTTCTTCTGGAATATAATTCAAAAGAAGATTTTGCAATTTTCCTTTAAAAAAAAAAGCCCTGGTAGTCTTCCATCATCCAGTCTCAGTGCCAGGGATTTACAGGGTGCCAGATGCCGTCACACCTGCAGTGTGTGACAGCATATGCAGCAGGCTGGACAAGAGAACTTATTTCCAAGGTGGTTGGTTTGAATTTCAATTTGAAAAGACAAACAGTTTCTTTCAGAATCCCCTACATGTATTTCATCTTGAAGATATGAAGAGAGAAATTTGGTAATTCCTATAGAGTAAAAGCAGCCAAAACAAGTGTTGAATGCTATAGGGTGGGAGTAACAACTAAATAAGACTGTCTGGGTCATCCCAAAGGAGTTAGCTGGAGTTATCCTAGCCGAGTTATTCCAGTAATGCTGGTCTGGTCAGAGTGAAGGTGATCTGTGCGTGTGGGCAATGGATTCCCTCTTATCAAACTGTGTTGCTTTATAGAAAAAAAAAAAAACAACAGATGTTCACCTGACAGATTCTTTTTTCATTTTAATATGCAAGATATTATGTGGTTTGATTTTGCTAGGAATAACAGATATTTCACCTTCTGATAAGGCACTGGATACTAGTGTTTGTTTGCCCACATCAGGATTACATGCTCTTTTGACAGTTTTCAGCCAGCACTTCCTCAATTCTCTGCAGTTCAGAGCATCAACGATGCTGCATGGGCACAGACAGTTTACAAACTGATAGTGTCTTGATGGACAAAGACCCACCCATTAGAGAATCATGACATATATAACATACCCATTTGTCCATCTTCAGACAGCCTTCCAGCCTTGAAAATGTCCATATTAACAGCAGTCCTCATAGCAGAACAGGAAAAACATCACTGCATAACTTCATTTGGATTTATTCTTGGCTGTAAAATTATATAGCATGATTTTTATATTTATACATTATGATTTATACTTTATTTACAGTTATTTCCACCACTTCAGCAGGTATAGCTTAGAATCCCTTCTGTCTTTTGTTTATCTCTTTCTTAGAATTATGCTTTAACTGTGTGTATTACCATGCAGTCAAAATAGCAGGACGCATTAGAGCATGTTTCGGCCTTTGAGTTCCCCTCTCATCTCAAGCTATTAAGAAACACCCCTGTTTTTACAGTGTACATCTATGCAATGTTTGCCAAGGATTCTAGTATCCTGCTTTGTTCACTTGCCAACCAGGATCAGAGCCTTCTGCATAACAAAATCGTTATTGACTTCCTTTAGGTTAAGCTGAAAAGACCTGCTTTGAGGTACTGAACTCTTAAAATAGCCTCAAGTTTGTTTAGATGAGAGGAACATCTTCTCACAGCATCATAAGCAAATTAATATAAAGTGTAGGTGGTGTGATAATAAATTTCCTTCCAAGGACAGAGCCTCGATTCAATGTTCATAAGCCAACAATACCAGATTAAAAACTGAAACTTGTCTGTGGAAACAGGTGTATTGAGACCAGAGCACTTCAGTACAAATCATGCTCTGACTAAGCAAGACATTAATCCAATTAATCAATACAAAGGGTTTTTTTTGAGATGTACAAAGCCTACTTTGTAACCGCAAAAGAATTCCACTAGGAAACACTAATGCCTGCTGCTAATAGCCCCAGGTGTGTCAAAGTTGTGCAGCGGGTGCAGAGCTGCATGAATTCATGGTGAACTTGAGGCACATTAGCATGAAGTCCCACACTTCAGCATCGATACAGAAAGTGGCTCAGGTTTATGGATCTAACTGTGCAAGAAAAGCTGTCCCTCAGACCACACAGTCTGTTGGGAGAACCCATTCTGCTTAATGGGCTCCCTTAGTTTGTGTAAGTGCAAGAACCATCTTTCTGGTTTTTTTGGTTATATAGAAGAACATCTGCAGCATGGCCTTTCACTGAGCAGTCCATGGGCCACATACAGTTCATGAAGGTCAACTAAGGACTCTGCAGCAGTACTGACGGGCTCACTGATGGGCTCCTCTGTGCTGTCAGGAGGATCCAGGAGGGGCCACCAAAGACCTGGTCAAAACACTAACTGCTGGAGTGAAAACCTGCGAGGAGAAGAGCTGTGCAAGGCCCGCCTGAGGCAGCTGGGTTGGGTCTGGAACAGAGAGAAATGGAGAAAGGGACCAAAAATGCCTTTCCTACTGTTCTCACATAGATCAAACATAGTTAAGAGCAAGCACAGAGGTTGGGAACACAACGGCTCCATCACCCATCATCTATTTCCCTTTGGCTTCATCTCCTCTTTTTTATCTGGGCCCCCATCACGAGGCAAAGACCTGTCCTACCATGTTAAATTTTCTACAGAAGAGCCTGGCTGAACCTATGACTGCTATGTTTCTCCTTGCCAGTGGTCTGCCCTACCCATATTGAGACATTAACCCAGTCCCACCCCCCCTAAAAGCTGCAGCCAGAGAGCAGCAGCAGTAGCCACCGGCTACTCCACTGCATGCCGCAGGAGAGCTCTTCATTAGGCAATACGGCTTCCCTAAAGGGATATGTGTACCTAAGGATATCAGCTCAAAACAGAAGGAGGAGGGAAGTGGTTTTTTTGGGGGGGTTGTTTGTTTTTTTGTTTGTTTTTCTCAGAAACTGAGCAGGCAGCAGTAATTGCTTGTAATATTTCTTGCCTGAGCCCTAGATGGCACAGCTTTCCTCAGCTGTTTAACATTGTGTCTCTCAGCTTTGAGAATGATAATGAAAAAAGCAAAGCAGAATGGATGAGAAAAGTTTCTATGGACTGAGCTTGGCCAGGTAGCAGATAGGAAATGGAAAAATAAATTTTCAGTAGTCGAAGAGACTTGATACTGATGAACAGAAGTGTAAAGACAGGTATAACAAACAGTACTCACGGAGGCCTTGTTCCATCAGAGCTGTTTTTACTGTGCTTCACCCTCTAGCACTCCACTGCAATCACATCAGCTCAGACTCTCTGAGTCTCACAGACTTTGGGGATCTTTTCCATTTAGGAGCAAGGTTTTACTAAAAGAGCTTCTAACAGGTCTAGCTGAATGCAGGTGAAAACAGTAATCTCTCATTGCCAATGGCCTTTGATCCTCTTGGCCCTAAGAAAGGGACTGACTACTGTGCCACCAAGATTTGACAGGCTTCCAAGGAAACAAACCACCATGGGAAATTTAATTTAAGTTTTTGTGCTACATCCTTGAACATCAAGCACTGTTTCAAAATAATTCAGAATTTCTGGGATTGTCTTTTTTTTTTTTTAGAAGAAAATCAAGTGTTTTTTTTCAAATGTGCTAAACAACTTATTCTCACTAGAAAGGCAGAGCTTTCTTTTTTCTCTATTTTTTGAAATTGATAAAGCAATACATAGCATGTTAAATAAATCCACTATAACAAAAAGATCAGCACTACTGTATTCCACAAGCCACATGCATCTGAAACAGAGGTCCTTTTTAGGCATCCTTGAGAGAGAAGGTGGAGGGAGTGAAGGTATTTTTCCAGTAAATATCTTGCTTGCCCTCTGCAAGGGTGCTTAACTTGCTCCAGTGGACTTCTCTGCAAGACTGAAGTATTTATATCTCACCCAAAAGTGTGAAACAAAACCTTTACAGCAATAGGTCTTTTCCTGGTGAGAGTCCACAGGGAAGAAATACCAAAACACATAATACCACGTGCTGAAATAATGACAGAGGAATCCCTGAGTGGACCTGTCTGAAGATCCATTGCTAAACTCTTTGGTCCTTCCAGTGGCTCCTTCAGCTTTCTGGTTAAAGAGGCTCAGTGTCAGACAACAGGTCTAATTATTTTTTGAGTAAGCAGATGCGGATTTCTGGTTGTGTCATTGATCTATAGAGACAAATGAAATGAGCAGCACTGAAAAAAACTCTTTGAGTGATAAACTGCACACAAAAGGCCACGCCAACATCCTTGTGGAAAACCACAGTTCTTTCCTTTAACCACTGTTTAGACCAATGATTACTAATAAGCCAGATCTAATTGCTGCAATCACAAAAAAAATATGGTATTGGGTGGTTCTGAAACCATTAGCCTTGTATATTGCCTCCTGATTCCTTCCCACTTGCAGTATCAGAGTGCAGTTACAGTAGTAATGGACAGGGCAACAGAGCTGCAGGATGGCTCAGTGCTCCTGAAAAGCAACACCTTCTCTCCTGGGGCTCTGGGGAAATACAGGAATTCCTTGGCTCACTGCCTCAATTGTTCTTCACACTCAGGGGAAAAAAAATCACTTTTAAAACTGCCTCCCACGTAAAAAGGTACCAATTATCACAAGTGCCTCTGTCAACATAAAGTTGCTAATGACACTTTCATGTTGTCTGACAAAAAGACCCTAATACTGTGTATTCATCTGTGATTCAAAGATAAATTAAATTTTACATATTGTAGCTGTACTTCATGCACAAAGCAACAACAAAAATTATTTAGACGTGACAGCTTCTTTTTTTGTCAAAAAACCCAGTGCAGATCAGAACTCCTGAAGGCAAACATCCGTACAAACCTATGAAACCAAGACAGCCTCCCCCTGCACACACCTCAAATAAAAGGTTACTAGCAGGCTCTCAATCTCCATAAGAATTGCTTTTGCCTCTTTCAAGAACATAAGCACCACTTCATTCACTTTTATACAAAATTTCAGTCTGCTTTCTGTTGGTGTATTCAACAGTTTCACATGCAGTCTGCGGCACATTCTAATGTTGAGAGGCACAGTTTTTTGTGTAGCTGCATGAATTAGATGTCTGTGTCTGTGGCCTCCAACTCAAAGACGGACTGAGCATCAGGTAATTAAATTCCCTCTAAAACTGCTACTCCAGCTACACAAGTGGTATCTAAAGGCCCAATTATAAACAAGTTTCTAAAAGAGGCAATTCCTGTTGGCTAAGTTCCTTGCAAAGGGCAGTCTGTCACAAGATACTCACAAGCCCACCTGGATCCATCAAGAATTTTGCTTTGTTTTCCTTACATGAGTCTGTGTACATTTTTCCTTATAAAGCTATAAAAGTACATCAATATTAGTTTCTTAATTTTCAGTTACGAAGTGCACAAATGACTAACATAGTGCTATATAGTGCGTCATATTGCACTATAAAGTCCAAAACAGATGGTTCAGATCTGGGGATCAAAGCAAGTGACGTTTCTGGGTACTTAAAGTTGGATGAGGGCAAGAAATGGTAGTCAGGCACCGGAGAAACCAGCTGAAGAAGAGTTCAGGTGACAGCTGGCTCACCCTAGCACCTTCCATAGTATCCAGCCACTCCACAGGAGGCTGGCAGTGCTGGCCTTGACAAGTATTTTAGTTTGCTAGACCCCTAAGATGCACAGGACTTTGACCTCTCTAAAAAACACAGCTGGCAACCTCAGATAGAGTTCAAGGTATAATTATCCTTCTTTGAGTTTTTATCCCACATAATCCTACTGCCAGGAGCTGACTAGCAACAACAAAAGTTCATACTTTAGTGTCACCAACACTGTCTTGAGCCCTCAGAACAAACTAAACTTAGTGGTGCTCAATGAACTGAATTCCCATTTGCAAACATCAATTAATTGGCTTCACAAGCAGTATGCTGCCAAAGAGAGAAAAGCAAAGGGCAACAGGGAAATTATACAGGTAACATGCAACACTTAATTAATCCTTCTGCACCACGTTATTATTTGTAGTCCTCCTCTCTGGGTTGCTGAGGAGGCAACTGCTAGGCAGCTGCTTTCTTTCACCCTCCCTTCTCACTGTGAAATCCCAAGGCTCTGTCATCAACCCCACCAGTACAAAAACCCCCTTCGACCTGCAACGGATAGTGTGACTGGTCTTTGGTGGCTCCCACTACATTGCTAGGTGGTTGAGATCACTGCTACATCTTTGCTGGCATCTGTTGTTATTCCAGTGCTTAGTGAGCGCTCTTGTAAGCAACAGAGCACACAATCTTATTGCTGCTTACAGGAAAATTTTTAAACAGACTTCTCGTCTCCTGCTTACAGGAACTGAAATTGATTCTCCTGCTTCTTTCTTTTTTTGCTCTATGGCTCTTGTGCTCCAAAGCTAAATGATTACTTAAGAAACAGCATGATTTGTGGGCTAGAAAAAAAAAAAAACCCATCAAAATAAATAGGAAGGAGACCCGGAGACCCTCTCCCCACTTCTCCCAGATTAGTTCATGGAATGGGACACAGGGGTCCTTGCTCTTTGAAGCAGGAGTTTGATCCTGAGACCCTCACATCCTAGATAAATTCCTGAGCCACATAGCTTTGCTTGTCCTTGAGCTGATGGGGGGAATCCTTTTTAGCAGATCTATTTCTGTGCTAGAGAAGAAGAACATCAAACCCCAAAATGTTAGTAATTGTCATCAAAAAAATCTTAAGTTATGATCTGCTCCTTAAGGTTCAGTGTCTTTATTTTCAAGATGGTATTAGCAAGCAGGAAAAATCTGCAAGAGATCATTCCCTAGTGGAGACACGCTCAGCCATGGAAGCCCTTGGGGCAAAAGAAAACACAAAACCCAGCAACAGCATTAATAATTTCAAAGACAAAAAATAATGGGCCTGAATCAACCTCACAAGGCAGAGCTTTTCAGTTATACTTCTGACATTTCCTGTGTCATTCATGTTGGTGATTTCCTCCACAAATGAAACACTTAATTTTTTTTTTTAATGATTATTTTTATTTTACTGGAATAAGCCTTTAGGTACGTGTGCACGAGGAGAGGTGGAGGAAACTGTTCCTTAAACACCAAAAACACCCCTCTGTCCTGTGGGAGAAGTTGAGAGGATGGTAACTCCTCCCATAAGCTGTAAAGATAACTAACCCTTGCCACCTCTCTGAAATGCCCCTCCACAAAGTGGCAGGAGGCCTGTATGAATGAGCGCAGAGCTCCTAACTGAAATCAAACATAAAAACCAAGCATGGAACAAAGGGGTGGAAAAAGGGGCAGGTGACGCAGGTAGAGTATAGAGTTGCTGTCTGATCATGCAGGAATGGGTTTAGGAAATCCAAGGCTGAGCTGGAATTTACTCTGGCAAGGCATGCACAACTGGAAAGGATTCCACAAGTACATAAATAGCAAAAGAAAGCGGAGGGAATATGTGAACCTGCTGCTGAATGGGGCAGGGTAACTAGTGACAAATGACACAGATAAGGCTGAGGTACTCAACACTTTCTTTGCCTCACTCTTTACCATTCAAGAATCCCAAGTCTCTGAGACCAGAGGGAAAGTCTGGAGCAAGGAAGGCTTATCGTCAGTGGAGGAGAACCAAATCAGGGATCACTTTAAAAAACTGGACCTACATAAGGCCATAGGCACAGATGGGATGCACCCCAACAGTGCTAAGGAGGCTGGCTGATGGCATTGTGAGGTCACTGTCAATTATCTTTGAACAGTTATGGCAACTGGGAGAGGTTTCTGAAGACAGGAAGAGAAGTAAATATCGCTCCTATCTTCAAGAAGGGCAAGAAGGAAGATCCCTCAATCCCTGGGAAGCTGATGGAGAAAATCCTTCTGGAAAGCATTTCCAAAGATCTGAAGGACAGTGATCAGGAGTAGGCAGCATGGATTTATGATGGGGAAATCATGCTTGACCAACCTGATAGTCTACAATGAGGTGACTATCTTGGTGGTCAAGAGGAGAGCAGTGGATGATGTTTACCTCGACTTCAGTAAAGCATAACATATGTCTCCTATAACATCATTGTAGACAAGCTGACAAAGTACAGGTTAGATGAGTGAATAGTGAGGTGAACCAAAAACTGGCCAAACAACCAGGTCCATAGGGCTGAGATCTGTGGCACAAAGTCCAATTAAAAGCAAGTCACCAGTGGTGTACTCCCAGGAATCAGCACCGGGACCAATACTGTTCAACATATTAATTAATGACGTGGACAACGGGACAGAACATGCCTTCATCAAGTTTGGAGATTATAAAAACCAGGAGCAGTAGCTCATCCACCACATGGGTTTTCTGCCTTACAGTTAGACCTCATCAGGCTGTAGAAATGGGTTGAGAAGAATCTCATGAGTTCATCAAGGGGAAATGCAACGTCCTGCACCTGGGGAGGAATAACATCAGGCAGCAGTACCTGACAGGGGTTGGTAGGGAAGGGAAGAAGAATCATAGAATATCATAGAGTCATAGAATGGTTTGGGTTGAAAAGGACCTTAAAGATCATCAAGTTCCAACCCCCCTGCCATGGGCAGGGCCACCTCCCACTAGACCAGGTTGCTCAAAGCCTCATCCAGCCTGGCCTTGAACACCTCCAGGGATGGGGCATTCACAGCTTCTCTGGGCATCCTGCTCCAGTGTCTCACCACCCTCACAGTAAAAAACTTCCTCCTAATATCTAATCTAAATCTACCTTCTTTCAGCTTAAAACCGTTATCCCTTAGAACTCTGCTTGGTTTGTCTACTTGGTTCACAGGACATTCAGGGCTTGATAATGAAGGAAAGAGCACAAATACATGACTTACTTGGTCACACAGAATGGCTGCTTGCCTCATAAAATGGCATTAGTTATGCTAAGCAGCCACCTTAGTAGAGGTTGGGAGCAGGGGGTACCAGTCACAGGGTTGAGGGAGGTGATCTTTCCCCTCAACTCAGCACTAGTGAGGCCACATCTGGAGTGCTGGGTCCAGTTCTGGGCTCCCCAGTACAAGAGAGATGTGGATTAACTGGAGGGAGTCGAACAAAGGGCCACAAATCTTGAATATGAGGAAAGGCTGAGAGAGCTGGGACTGTTTATCATGGAGAAGAGAAGGCTCAAGTGAGTTCTCATCAAGGTGTTGTAACCATCATTCCCATACTTGATGGGAATGAAAAAAGAAGAGGGAGCCAGGCTCTTTGCAGCAGTACCCACTGACAGGACAAGAGGCAATGGGCACAAACTAAAACACATGAAATTCAATCTGAACACAGGAAGCCACTTTTTTTTTTTTCTTTTCTATGAGGGTGATCAAACACTGGAGCAGGTTGCCCAGCTATGTTGCTATGTTGCAGAGTCTCCATAGTTGGAGAAATTAAAAAGCAGTCTGGACATGGTCCTGGGGAAGCGGCTCTGGTTGCCCTGCTTGAGCACGGGGGTTAGACCAGATTATTTCCAGAGGTTCCTTCCAACCTCAACCATTCTGTGGTTCTGTGAAGTCAAGCTACGACTTGTCCCTTTCATATCTATGTTGTTTCTAACATTGTTATTACTCTTTTTAGCTTTGTTTCCTGGGGCCTTTAACTGTTGCACAAAAATTTCAGATGAAATTCCCAAAGGAATTCTCCGAAGAGTGGAGAGGTTCGATATCCAGAAGGCGGATGGCCTGTGTCACCTAGAAGCTGTTATGTAAGAGATGTTTTGGATCCTTCACTGTGAAAGGTGTACTGACAAGTTAAAACCTATTAGGCACCATTTAAACAAGTAGAATCTTAGAATGCTAACACAAATTCAATTAAAAACAAGACGGTGTGTAATTTAAGAACTGTCCTTCCTTCTGCTATTTAAACTTCTGACTGCTAAAATTGGATTTCCTTTTCAGTAATAACATTGATATTCAGCCTGCACTAACTTTGACACTTGCTTTATTTTCAGAACTGAAGAATGACTCATGCACCTGTCTTGTCTGGTTTTTTTTTTTTTCAACTATTGATCCTGTACAAACCTAGCCTAAACTCATTAAATCAGCTTTACTGTTGTACATAAACTATTGCCTTTTTTTTAGTTAGTACAATATCACACTGTCTAGGTTAAATTTATAAATTTCAAAGAAATCCTGGACATTTTTTATTTCTAGACATTTGTGTGATGATCATGACAACAATAATAATAAAGTGGTTTACTTTTTTATTGGCCATAGAAATGTATTATTTTGCATTGTGGTTCTTTTCGCACCCACTGAAGCAGTAAAGCTTTTTTCAGGTTTTGGAAGATAAGTCTAATCATGTACACCTTAGATCCTAACTTTTACATATTTGAAACCAGACAAAAGTGATTAGACATTATAAAAAATAATTTAAGATGAACCAATTCTAACTTTGTGGTCCTTCTGGGTGAGTGATAAGTATGATCATTTTTAAAAGTTGGGGATTTACATTTTTTCTTTGAAACTGACAACCAGTTTTTGCTCTGGCAGTCTCTACATAGAAGGCAGAAAGTTCTGTGTGAGCCCACGGATCAGAAAAGTTAAAAAATGGATGAAGAAGAATAAGCACAAGATTCCCAGAAAAAAATCTCATGGTAGAAAGCAGAGAAGAACCAGAATTAAAAAGAAAGAAAAGAAACAGTAACACGATGAAGCAAGCCCCGTGATGAAGGTAACTGTGGCATACAGCGTTGCGAACAAAGACTTCATCAGAGATGGACTGTAGCATTAAAATGACTTTTCAAATACCTATGTGCTAGAGAAAGCAGTGGCAGAAAACATCACCTGTACACAAGAACAACACTGGTCAGATTACCAGCCAAATGACAAGGTGTTCCTGAGAATGTCTTGTAGCAAGTGCTTGCTGTACCTCCTAGATCTATTAGTAGACTTAAATCCTCCTCTCTCCAACCCTGCTTTCATGGCAGCCTCCCCTGTGATTTCTATTTTAACATGCCAGTATGTAGTTCCTTCTCACAGCTCTATTTTCCCAGACACATTCTTGGTCCTTATTCATCCTTGTTTGCAATCCTTGTCGTGCTGTTGCCTGTTTTGTTTCTACTCTTCCAGTCATTAATCTTTTTTTTCTTACATAATTTTACAGATACCTTTCCAGATACTAGTTCAGCTTAAGTTGGCCAAAACAATGTGTCTTTTATCTATTCTGAACAATCTCTGCTCCTAGCTGTTATCATCATGAAGTATCATTTCACTGAGTATGACTAAGCCTGTTCATCAGGCTCAAAGTGTGGCATCCAAAGCTATGCAGTAAAGATAATCTCTATTAGAATCATAAAATCATAGACTGGTTTGGGTTGGAAGAGACTTTAAAGATCATTGAGTTCCAACCCCCCTGCCATGGGCAGGGACACCCTCTACTAGCCCAGGTTGCTCAAAACCTCATCCAGCCTGGCCTTGAACACCTCCAGGGATGGGGCATCCACAGCTTCCCCGGGCAACCTGCTCCAGTCCCTCACCACCCTCACAGTAAAAAATATCTTCCTTATAACTAATGTAAATCTCCCCTCTTTCAGGTTAAAACCATTACCTCTCATCCTATCACTACACTCCCTGATAAAGAGTGCCTCCCCATCTCCCCTGCGGGCCCCCTTCAGGTACTGGAAGGCTGCTACAAGGTCTCCCTGGAGCCTTCTCTTCTCCAGGCTGAACAACCCCAGCTCTCTCAGCCTGTCCTCATAAGGGGGGTGCTCCAGCCCTCTGACCATTTTCTTAGCCCTCCTCTGGACTTGCTCTAACAGCCCAATGTCCTTCCTGGGCTTTTTTTCATTCAGTTCCCTATTCAAGTCCTTCAGCTAGGTCCCTCCTACCCTCTTTGCTCAATTTATTGTAATTAGCACTGAGGATTGCACGTGTCTCTCAAGGCCTTTTTTTGAAGACTAAGGATAATGCCAGCCTGGCTACCTACTCCATAGCCTCCCTCTCACTGCACAGCACTGCCTTCTCCCTTGTGGCACAGTCTCCAATTCCCTCCCTCCTTCCTTGGAAACTTCAAACTAATGTAGTATTTCCATAGAGCCATCTCAGTCCAAAGCGCTCTTCCTCACAGACGCATATGGGGAAAGCAGCAAATAAGGGAAAAGAGAGGTCTTAAAAAGATAGGTGCCATAGCATGCGTACTTAAAACATTTACCTAGTGAGACAAAAATACTTAATATAGCAGCATAATTCTCTTCTTCCTCTCTTCCCCTACTAATTACTGTTTGTTTTCATTCACTGCATTTGTCTCAAATTAGCTCCTCAGAGTTGTCCCTTGTATTTATTTTCTAATCGTTATGTCTAACTACATACTGCAGACATGGGAGAAAGCACAGCAGATGTCAGGAGATAGAAGGAGCTGCTGATAGGTTCCCTAAATAAAATAAAGGTTAACATCTGTAGCAAGGTCACTAGAGAATAGGTGGCATACTCCCACAGATGCATATCTGATTAAATAAACTGACTTCTTCTAAAACAGATAAGACAAAACAAGGAACACGGTTATGTGATGAGCCAACAGCCTCCCAAAAGGGATGGGGCAACTCATCTAACTCTTCTTCCGGTTTCTAGGAAATACTGTGTACACCACGTACGTTGGCATACCTCCATCCCTTGCCTGCTGAAATGAGGGACAGGAAGCCTTCTGCTAGGAGCAGGAGCTGGGATTGCTCTTTCCAACTCTGAACATGCACAGAAGCTCTTCCTCCCAAACACCATGTTTGGCGTGCTGGGGAGGCAGAGGATGTGACCCCGGCTGATGCAACCTGAAACAGCACAATTTTTCAACATTTCATTTGCACTCTGATGTTGCACTACCCAGACACCACACAGACACAGTGAACGGTTATTAGACAGGATCCAATCCTCCTGGGCCCAGGTCAGCAGTGTGCCAGAAATTGCTGAAATGCATTACACTGTGGTATCAGTATCTTACTGCTGCCGGCAGTTCCATTTATTTTCTTCCTCATATTCTGCTCTGGATTCCAGATTTTACCTTCACGCTTCTCTCTTGAGTCACAGATTTCTAGGTGGGCTTATGATGGCATCTCAGCTCCTCGCAGCTTTTCTATCAATGCAACCAGTGGCCTTTTGAATGTATAGAGCGTACCCTAAGTATTGGGTATGGAGTGGACCCTAATTTCCATGCCTGTTCTGTCGAAGACATTCAGCACTTCACAAGACTATGCAACTAACTTTCCAGGCTGACACAGGCATATCTGAGGCCCCTGTGGACCATCTGACTGTTTTACTTACAGCATCATTAAATATTGACACGTGGTAAAGGCAAATCAGGAAAGTTTGGGAGACTGGAGAAAGAAGGGAGCAAAGTCAAGCTGACAGTATGGATAAGAAAAAGTGATCCTGAGGGAAGGGAAGGGATTCCCTGTTGGTTTAGGCATGGGCTGCTGGGAAGCTCCATACAGTCCTGGCTTGCAGACCTGTCCTCTGCCAGCTGTAAGAACACTGCACAGCTGTGGTTCTCCCTCTGGTTTGGAGAGCAGTTAGTGGTGACCTCTTTTTTGTACTGTCAGCTTTCCTGGGCCCTAAATCTTAGATTCTTATCTGTTCAACAGTTACTGCTTCGTAGCCAAAATTATAACACTGCTGCTGTTCCTCCTCTTATGGATACTGTATAAAAGCAGAAAAGTGGGATCTAAATGCATTTTTACAGCTTTTAATAGCTGGAATTGTTACAATGTCACCAATATTTTCAGACCCAGTCAGATCTGCATCTCAAATGGTATAGAGATATTTGCACTTCCCGGACCTACTTTAAAAGACAGGCTTTGACAGGTTTGTTTACACCTCCCAGTTCTTCAGAGTGTGTGTTCTCTCATGTCAGGTTCTCTTGGATTCAGGAGATCAAATTAAGAGGTTATGAGGTGACAGAACTCCTCTCCCTGCTGCCAACTGTGTTTCAAGTTTGGGTTCCTGTGCAGTCTTTTGGGAATTGAATTAGAAATAACTTCTCCTAGTCATTCAATCTAAAAAAGTTTCTGCCCTGATACCAGTACATGAAGTATCAAAACAGCACTTGAATTATCTACTGCCTGGTACAGTTTCATCTATCCCTGAACCCTAAAACACAAATACGTAAAAGAAAAACCTTCTAGTTTCCAAACCTTCACTTGGATGACCTCACACTCTGTACCTGAGCATTAGTTTTGACCTTTGCTATTTTGTACTTGGCAACAAAATAAAATCAATGTTTTTTTTTTCAGTAAAGTCATCCCAACATTTTGTTTTGTGGAAGAGATTATTATGGCACATGACTTTGTTTTCCCTGAAAATGTTAGCTAAAGCTCTCTTTTCAATTGGTTTAGGGACTAAAGAGGTAGTTGGCAGAGTCCGAAAATCCCAGTATTTTAGTGACATAGAAGTGTAGCTCCCATTGAATTAAATCCAGATTAGGCCTGTAATTAATATTATTGAAAATTCCAATAAATTCACTCTTCAATTGTTTTAAGAAAGAGCTTTAATAATCTGGCTGTTTCATTTATTTTAGGAGTTATTAACATAACCTAATATGACAGTCTCTATCTCTCTATGAGGCTTTAGAAAAAAAAGTCACATACAGAATTGCTTAAAAATTACTAAACAGAAGCAAAGAACATGCTGGGTCTATTGAGACAAAACCAGCTCCCTAAATTTGACATACTGTCTTAAAACTAGAAGTGAAGGTGAGTCATCTGGCAGCAAACACATTTCATTCAAAACAGCACTGGACTAGGAGATCCCACCCACTTTTACACAGCTGAAAAATTATAACAGTGACGCGAATTCAAACTCCTCTTTTATCAAAACAGACTGGATTTTAACAGGAGAAAGAGGAAGTGTGTTCGTCCTCTCCCTAGCAGCAACCGAGCATGTTTCTCCTCCAAGGTTATTCTGAGTTATGCTGTTTCTTTGGTAATACCATCTTCATTAAACGGACCTCTCATTTCTCAGGTTTCCAGTTCTCGGGTTACCGAGGTGCAGCATTCATTTTGGTACACTAGTCCAAATTATCAAATACAGTCTTGACCGAAAATCTCACTGGACAGATTGGATAAACTCTAGAGCCACAAAAGGAAAATTACCTGCATTCTCACAAGCTGGGCTGAAAATAGTGGCAATCACATGCCTGGAGCATAATTTGGTTAAGGGATTATAATTAATTACCTAAAATGTTTGGAACAACGTTGTCAACAACTTTAATGTTATTACTGCAACTTTTACAAGAAATCAATATAAAGCAATTGTCATGTATCACAATAGCAGTATAGGCTGATCCTTTCTTCTGAAGAAGTAATAGTAATTTTTTGGTAAGTATTTCCTTGCAGTATACTCAGTGTCACAAAAAGCAGATAGGAGCCCTATAAAGCTGAATAAAAAGAATAAGGCTATTGACAACAATTATAAAATAAATTATACAGATTAATAAGAAAAAGGTCTAGATCTTTGGCTATAAAGAATTAGTCACCAAACTAGTCTGCAAGAAGAGGACATCTGGATGTAAATTTAAATTAGCCTCTGGATCCAGAAACACCCTGAGGAGACAAATACATTGCTTTTAGCGGCATAGATTAGATACCTGGTCTCTGAATTTAACTTCATTTATTAAAAAACTGGGACTACATTGTGTCCTTAACCTCAGTTTTAAAATTCTGAACATCCAGCAACTTCTGTCACATTTTACCTTTTAGCTTTTCTTCATTATCTGCATTATCTTCAAACGCGCCTTAGTACTGGCAACATAGGGGAACATGGCTGTAATTTTATGGGCTATAGGTGGTTAATTTGGTGGGGGTTTTTTTGCAAATACATTATTTTAAATTAATAGCAATGATTTCCATGTCTATGTCATACTATCTTCTACAACAGAGAAAATGTCAAAGACTGTGGGGCATCATTCATCACCATCTTGTACCATAGACCATAGAAAAGAAAGCAATAATATATGAATCATCTCCCCAAGCTAATCCTAGTCATTTTGGCACCTTTTTTTGGCCAGACCTATGAAAATGTAATAAAGATAAGAAGATTGCTATTTATATCTGCATTTATTGTTGACTACACACCCAAAAAAACAATTGTAAAAACCAATTCCACCTTTACCATTTTGAAAGCAAATACGAGCAGATTGGAGCTGTCAGGGAGCAGGAAGGCAGGCTGCTCTGCACAGGAGGGTGAGCCAGAACACAACAACAAGTCAGGCAGGGGCAGGGACCTCACCGATAAGGGCACGCTCTCTGTGTCCAAACAAAAAAGCAGAGCAGGGCCAGTGATGGCAAGCAGGGTCAGCCAATAGTCCAGATGTCCAGACAAGTCTGCAGTGATGAGCAGGTCAGCGGTAAGCTGGGAAGTCAAGTCAGCGAGTCAGGATCAGCAAGGGATGCAGCCAGGCACAGGCACACTCTCGGTGCTGCTCAGACAAGGGCCCAAGTTTGAACAAAATTCCCAAGAGAAGAGGAAGGGGCCACCAAGGAGGCTCCTCACAGCTCCTTGTCACACAGCTCTCTCTTCACTGCAGCCCCATCCCAGGCTATGTGAGCGCGCTGTCCCAGAGCTGGCCTTGTGCACAGGCCCCTGAGTCCCCAGGGAGTGGGGGAGAGGCTGCAAGGTCTCAGGGTGCAACTGCAGCCCTAACACGAGCTCCCACAAATTAAATGAGATGGACTGCTTCATCTCCTCCTGAGCATCTGTTCTTCTCTAAAGGCAGAACAGTCCACGTACCCTGATGTCAGGAAACATTTTGCCACCAAAGCATATAATGAGAGGCTGAGGTTAGGAGCCTGTTTGGAACAAGGGGCGCAGTTCTGGTTTCGGGTTTGTTTGGGTTTTTTTGCTTTGTTTTGGTTGGGGTTTTTTTGGTGGTAGGAAGGGAAAAGAAGGATTTGAAGTGTTAAGACTCCTAAGGCGTTAAATTCAACTTTTCTAACAAGAGGTCCATTTGGCCTGTAGGCAGAGAAGGTACAGGGTATCTACCTGATGTAACTATGCCACCATCGCCTACTGAGTTTGCATTTTGTCATCGTGTTGTTTTCAGAATTACAGATGGAACTGACTTGTACACAGACTGGCGTAAGCTTATCAGAAGGCTGCAGGGTAACACGTGCAAGCAGAACTTCTCTCAGTTTCTCAGTAGTATTTCTCAATCCTTGCACTATGAAGAGTTACAGGACAAATCTGTGATTTTACATGGTGACAGCAGGACAGCTATGAGTTCAAAACCAAGTGAACAAACAGGATAGGAGCTAAGACTTTCAATGACAGCTTTTCCCTGTCTTTTGTGGTATTTTTACCTGCCCCTAAGATGGTGGAAACAACACAGTTTTAACACCCTGCTACAGTGAGGCGAGCGAGGTGTTGTCTTCTGCTAGCTGCAGCAATCAGATGTCATGGAACCTGACACCAGTTGCTAAGGGAGTACATTTCTTTGACTTGAGCAATGTTTTACAACTAAATTATCCAGGCTTTACCATTCGTGTGTTATTTTTATTGAGTAGCTTCCCACCTGCAACAAAGGTGCGTACTCCCAGTACTGGCAGGGAGGACTCCTCAGTAAACTCCGCAGCAGTGGATGAGCTGGAGATCAATCACCACGTGCCATAAAGGCTACAGAGCCTGGCCTGTGAAACCCACACAGGAGCCAACTGTGAATCTGCCAAAAACCAGTAACGCAATGGCATATGGCTTAGCACACTCGTGCTTTAACAAGCTGGGAAGAGGCTGTTACAGGAGGATGCGGGGCAGGTAGGACAGGACTTCACACCCTCCATGAGGCCCTTTCTCTGGCAGAGCCCTGTGCGTGCCCCGAGTGCCTCATCCCAGCCGGCCGACGGCAAGGCCTGCGAGCAGGTTCCACAGGCCAGGGCGACGGCAGGGCCCAGCCCGTGGGGCCGCGCTCCCTCAGGCGCATCACCTGCTCCACGGCCTCCTGGCGCCCGCTGACCCCTGCCCGCCCAGGCCTGCGCTTCATGGCCTCGCCGCCCCCAACAGCCCCGGGGCTGCTCACGGAACTCCCGGGCCGGGGCCGGGGCTAGGGCCGGGGGCGGGGGCGAGGCGCCAGGCCGGGCGGGTCTCGCCGCGCCGGGCAACCGCCTCTTCGCCCCGCTGGGGACCGGCAGACGCCCTACTCTCACCCGCGGTCGGCAGCGCGCTCCCATTGGCTGCCCCTGCGCTGCGCTCGGCTCCCATTGAGCGCCCACCGCCTCTGCCGCGTCCTCATTGGCGCGCTGCCCTCTGGCCACGCCGCGTCACTTTCTCACACCATTCCCCCCGCCTGCTCCGCCAGCTGCCGACCGGCAGCTGGCAGCTGCGATTGGTCGAGGGAGCTGCCGCTCAGGGCGCGGGCCGGAGCCCGGGCGGCGGGGCTGCTTAAAGGCGCCGCACGCCGGTACCCAGTGTGTTCCCTGTGCGTGCGGACAGGCGGGGGCGCGGAGCGACACCGGGAGCCATCGCCTGCGACAGGTGGGGGCGCGGAGCGACACCGAGAGCCATCGCCTGCGACAGGTGAGGGCGGCTCGGTCCCCGGAAGCCCTTGGGCTGGGCGGTGGCTGCTGCTTGTCCCCTTAGCCGCGGCGGGGGTCGCGGAGCCGCGTGGGGGGAGCACGCGTGGGGCGGCGGGTGAACCGCGGGGCTTGGGTGTGGGTTGGCGTACCTGGGAGCAGGGATTTCAGGGGGTGCGAGTGTGTTTGAAGTAGTGCCTGCAGTGCGGCAAGAGGGGGAAAGAAAAAAGGGGGGAAAAAGGAAGATGGGGAAAACAGAAGGAGGCGTGTCTGGGTGTCTCTGAGCACCCAGGGTGTATCCCGCACGCCGCGCCGGGAGCATCCCGGAGCATCACCTGCCGTGAGCGGCGCTCCCTGCCCGGGCAGCCGGCGAGGCAGAGCGCCTCCCGGAGAAGCAGAGCCAGCATCTCCGGTGCTGGGTGCTGCCTCCCCGCCTGCCCCCCGGAAACTGGGTGAGCTGCGGTGGGCGGCTGCTGTGGGGCTCTGCGCCCGGCCCGGGGGACAGAGAAGCGGCGGCGGCCCCGGCGTATCCCTTTATCGATTCTCCGTGTCGCGACAGAGGCACCGACCTAAGCCGGGGAGGGTGGGACGGGTATGCCCCCTGCTTACGCCACCCCTCCGTCGCGCAGGGCTGGAGCAGCCCGGTGCTGCACCCCGGGATGCCGCCGCCTTCTTTCGGGGTGGGCATCCCGAGACCCACCCATGTCAGTCACGGAGCCCCAGTGCCGGATGTGCGGGGGGGTGGGTGCACCCGCAGGGAGGGTCCCCGCCCCCCCAGTTTCCCCCGCGGGGAAGGCGCTGCAGGTGGGTCTCTCCCAGCCCCGAGCGCGGGGTGCGTGGTTTGGGGGTTCCTGCGCGTTGTGCCGGAGTTTCCCCCGTAGTCCCACCCTGTGGGGGGGGGGGTGCCACGTCCACGCAGGGTCCCTGCTGCGGTGCGTGGCAGCGGTCGGAGTGTGGGCAGTGACCTCTCGTGGCGTGACGGGTGTCCTGCCCGCGCTGGGTGCCCGTGGACTGGACTTCTCAGCTCCACGGGTGACCGGTGTGTTCAAATTATGTCATAGCTGGAGCTGCCGGATCATCACTGCTCAGCTGCCGAAACGGGGGGCCGTGGCGCTGCGGTCACCAGCACAGGCTCCGCTCCCAGTCCCCCGTTCACCAAAGATGGTTACCAAGCACCTTGCTCGTAACACACAGGCTGGAGGCTTAGATTTCTAACTTTCTGACAAGTGTTCTGTGTGAATTAAAAACTTCTTAAGCAGGAAATAATAAAGTCTAGTTATTGACAGAATATTCTCAAATTATTAATAAGGACAATGAAGGGCACCCGTTGTCCTGGGAGAATGTATTTCTGGCAACAGCAGCAGAAAGTCGTGGCTGTTCTGTGCTGCTCATTCATTCCCTGCAGAATCCTCAGGGGACACAAAACAAAGCAGGTTTCTCATTTCTTTATATTGAAGCATCTGGGGTTCTCAGTCTTTTAAAAGAAATCATACTTTTGAGAAAGCTTTCCTTTTCAGTACAAGCTCAATGATGGGATCTTGTTTGCCATTTGACCAGGAGGACAAAAGGGGTTTGTTTTACATGAAGTAAACATTTTTTTTCCTGTAATGACTGACTGGAGATGTCATATGTCTCATTTTCCTTAGTGGTGAGAGCATACTCACAAAGCAGTGTTTTTTGTTGGGGTACAGCCCAGTAGCCCTGACTGCCACTATGCGGTGAATTCGGTGAGCTTGGTATTTGGTGAGCCACGAGAATGCAACAGAAAGAGCCTCCCTCTAGTTTTCTGCTGCAGAAAGCCTTCTGATGGAAGACTGCAGTGAGTCATGTGAATTAAATGCCAGGTTTCATCTCTGCATTCTGTAAGGAGCAAGCACAGAGCAGAGGGTTTTCCTCAGCCCTCACCAATAGTGCAAATCCTTTTGCCATACTGAGTTTCCTCATAATTCACTGCCTGGTTAAAAGCTGCTGCTGTTATATGGCTGCTACAGGTCAAGTCCGTTACATGCTGTGGGCATTGCCTTTTAGTGTGTAGATTAAAATTAAGCCTCTGAGAGTCTCTGCAGCCTCTAACGTTCAGCTCTCTGGCTCTTGGAGCAGAGGTGGGCTCTGCTCTGGGTGCAATGCTTCCCCTGACACCCTGCTGAGCCAGCAGTGGTCTGTATTTCCTCTTTGTCCCCTTTTGAAGACAGTGAGGTGTTTTGTGCCAGAAAGAGAAATGAATCCCAACATCCTTTTCCCGGCTGGTACCTTGGGATCTCACTGCTGGGGGCATGTCTGCATTCAGGTGGGAAGCCTGAAAGCATCCTCTTCCTCCTCTGCAGTGCCTGTGCAGATTTGGGATAAAACATAGATCTTGGAGCAAGTTTTGGGCCCCAGCACTGCTCTGTGTCCACAGGAGATGTGCATTGTGCTGCTGAGAGGGGATGTGAGAAGGGGACGTCCTTGGAGCTCCTGGGCAGTCTGTGGCACCACGCTGCCTTCCCCAGCTGTGGCTTTAGGAAAGCGGTGGTGGCCACCCAATTTCTCACAGCATTAAGAATGGCAAATCCTTAAACCTGGCCACCAGCTTCCTGTTTTTAATCATTTGGGTTTTTTTCTTTTTTGTTTAAACAAGAGATGGCACTGTGGCATAACCATGCAACGAATAAAAAAAAAAAAAGTACAACTTTATAGCTTTTTTGGCCCAGAAGGCCAGCGGGATCCTGGGCTGCATCAAGAGGAGTGTGACCAGCAGGTCAAAGGAGGTGATTCTCCCCCTCTACTCTGCTCTCATGAGACCCAACCTGGAGTATTGCATCCAGCTCTGGGCCCCCCAACAAAGAAGGGCTTTGAGCTGTTGGAGCAGGTCCAGAGGAGGTCTACGAAAATGGTCAGAGGGTTGGAGCACCTCCCTTATGAGGACAGGCTGAGAGAGTTGGGGTTGTTCAGCCTGGAGAAGAGAAGGCTCCGAGGAGACCTTGTAGCAGCCTTCCAGCACCTGAAGGGGGCCTACAGGAGAGATGGGGAGGCACTCTTTATCAGGGAGTGTAGTGATAGGATAAGGGGTAATGGATTTAAAGTGGAAGAGGGTAGATTTAAATTAGACATTAGGAAAAAAAAATTTACTGTGAGGGTGGTGAGACACTGGAACAGGTTGCCCAGGGAAGCTGTGGATGTCCCATCCCTGGAGGTGTTCAAGGCCAGGCTGGATGAGGCTTTGAGCAACCTGGTCTAGTGGAGGGTGTCCCTGTCCATGGCAGGGGGGCTGGAGCTTGATGATCCCTAAGGTCCCTTCCAACCCAGACTATTCTGTGATTCTATGAAAATGCAAACAGAAGTGAATTGCCACCAGGATGAGGTAGACTGTGAACAGGGATTGTCAAAAAAAAAAAAACCAGCAAAACCAACAAACCAAAAAAAGCCCAAACCTGAGGAATTTGGGATGCTGCTGAGTTTGGAGGTTGGTTGGTTGGTTGGTTTTTTGCCTCCATGGTGCCGCTGGAAGCGTTCGAGGTGCTTGAGGCAACAACGTTGTCGCTGCCGCTAGGTGGCGGCCCTGCCCGCACCCCCCCCCCCCCCCCGGGGGGG
>WKFP01014418.1:194570-232124 GCA_011057875.1 Pterocles orientalis | reverse complement strand
TGATGCCCCATCCCTGGAGGGTTTCAAGTCCAGGCTGGATGAGGCTTTGAGCAACCGGGTCTAGTGGAAGGTGTCCCTGTCCATGGCAGGGGGGCTGGAGCTTGATGATCCCTAAGGTCCCTTCCAACCCAGACTATTCTGTGATTCTATGAAAATGCAAACAGAAGTGAATTGCCACCAGGATGAGGTAGACTGTGAACAGGGATTGTCAAAAAAAAAAAAAACAAACCAGCAAAAACAACAAACCAAAAAAACCCAAACCTGAGGAATTTGGGATGCTGCTGAGTTTGGAGGTTGGTTGGTTGGTCGGTTTTTTGCCTCCATGGTGCCGCTGGAAGCGTTCGAGTTGCTTGAGGCAACAACGTTGTCACTGCCGCTAGGTGGCGGCCCTGCCCGCACCCCCCCAGGGAGGCGGTGTCGCGAGCTGCCCGCGCATGCGCATTAGGCCGATGCCGGCAGCGCGCATGGGCGGTCCTCCGCGCCGGTAGGCGGCCATGGGCTTCTGCAACGTGTGAGGGCCGGGGGGGCCGCGGCTGTGTGAGGAAGGGGGAGGCGGGAGGTGGTCGCGGGCCGCGCTGTGGTGGGGCCTGAGGCGGAGGATGGGACGCGGCGCGACCCCCTCCCACCCCCCGCCACCCTGGTGGCTTCTCGTCGTGGCTTCGGCCGGGTCACGGGTAACCTTGAGGCGGGGGGGGAGGTGCCCGCCGCCCTCAGTGCCCTCAGCGCGGCCGGCTCCGGGCGGGGGGCGGTCACCTGAGGTGAAGGGCTTGGTGACAGGGTGGGATAAGGGAGGAGAGGGGCCGCTGGGCTGGGGGGCAGCAGGGCACACAGGGCCACATGGGTGCTTTTGCTTAAAATCGTGGCAGTGCGCTTCAGGAAGCTGTTTTAAATAAGCTTTTCCTGCCGTTTACACTTTCTAATATGAAAAAAAAAAAGAGGCTACAAAAGAAATACTTATTAAATAGATTACTTTAGGTACCTCATAGGTGTGGTTGAAGCTTTGTTAGAGGCTATCAAAATGAATGGTGAGCCGTGCGCTCATGCTTCAGGTTTTACAAAAGACTGCACCTGTAACAGAAAACAATTTTGGTGTTTTCCCGACACTTGTCTTGATACGCAGCCTGTAAAGTCATCTTTGCTGCAGGCACTATTCCCCTATATGGCATATGGTGGTTTTATAGAAGGAGTTGCCTAAGGTCGGTGTGACGGTACTTGCAGCTGAGCACAGCGACAAGTGCTGTGTGAGGATGTGAGCGAAGGCACAGGAGGAGGGTGCCTGTCTCTCTAACAGGGATAAAGTAATGGGATATAGTATATATATACCAGAGCGTAGTATGTCCTCAGGTGTAGTGACCGTAAAGTTGTGGGGCTAAAATAAGAGAACGTGTTCCATTAGAAAGAATCCTTCTTGGCCTGTGAAATAACCCTTCAGGCCTAGTGTTAGGAGTTCCAGTGTTCCAGAATGTCAAAACAGAGTATGCTTAAAACACGTGAACAAAAAACCCAATTAAAAAATGAAAACAACCACCACCAAAAAATTTTTATCTTTGTTGCAAGTATAAACAAAATGGGGTGACTGAGGTTACCTAGTTTAGAAATAAAAACAATTTTGAAAAGTTCTGGCTCATTTTAAGGCAGAGATTTCGTGGTAAGCATGAATTTTACACTTAAGTTCTCAACTAGCAACATGTAAAAAAAGAATCTAATGTTTCTAGCTTAGTTGTGTAAAATTGAAACTTTGACTATAAGCAAAAGTAGAATAATGCATCATTAAGACTAATTTCTGAAACACTTAACACTTGTTAAGTGTGTGTTTTGCTTCAGTGAAATAACTTGGGCTTAAGATACATCTGTTCATCTCCAGGGCTGAAATCTGTTTTTTCACTTGAAAATATTTCTTGATATAAAATTTTACAAAAGTTCTAATGATATTTACAATCTACTCAGACTAAAATCTCCCCAGAAGCAAAGGCTTGCCTTTTGAAAATGACCTTGTAGAGTGCCTGGAACTTAACTTTTTCTACAAACCTACAGAAAATGAAAGTAAATCTCTCAAAATGGATGTGAGTAAATCAGCTAGTTTTGTGGTTTTCTTTTCTTCTTAAAGATCTGCCACGATGCCTGGGTCTCTTCCAGTGAATGCTGAATCCTGTTGGCCCAAAGATGTGGGAATTGTTGCACTGGAAATATATTTTCCTTCTCAGTATGTTGATCAGACAGAGCTGGAGAAGTATGATGGTGTGGATGCCGGCAAATACACCATTGGGCTAGGCCAGTCAAAGATGGGGTTCTGCTCCGACCGGGAGGACATAAATTCTCTCTGCTTAACTGTGGTTCAGAAGCTTATGGAGAGGAACAGCCTTTCCTATGATTGTATCGGGAGATTGGAAGTTGGAACAGAGACGATAATTGATAAATCGAAATCTGTAAAGACTGTCCTGATGCAGCTTTTTGAAGAATCTGGTAATACGGATGTAGAAGGAATCGACACCACCAATGCATGCTATGGAGGCACCGCTGCTCTTTTTAATGCCATTAATTGGATCGAGTCCAGTTCTTGGGATGGTAAGTTCAAGGTATTTTCTTGAAAAGCCACATCATGTTTTACCATATAAAACCCAGAGGGTAAACTATTTTTCTCTTCTGAAGTCCTATTCTTAGATTTCTCTGGGCATTTGCCTGTAGTTCAGTTACAGTGCAAAGAGTAAGGACATGGCTAATAGTCACAGGTCTTTTCCTGTAAATTTCAGTGGCTGCCAGGAAATTGAAATGGGGGGGAAAAGTCAGGGTTGAAGAGCCCCCTAATCTTAGGGTCATCTCCTCTAAAACCAAAGTCTAAAATTGATGATGGATGTTACAATGTGCAAGATTCTTATCCATTTCTCATTATTATTTCTGTCTGTTTTTCACAGGACGTTACGCACTTGTTGTTGCTGGAGACATAGCTGTGTATGCCACTGGAAATGCCAGGCCAACAGGTGGAGCTGGTGCTGTTGCTATGCTAGTTGGTCCAAATGCTCCATTAATTTTTGAGAGAGGTTAGTCCTGATAGAAAACAAATACTGTTCATCCAGATAACTGAACCACTTCTGAAGCCTGTCCCCTGGTTTTTTTTGGGCTGCTGGAGGGCTGGATTAACTCCCACTAATGTCAGAAGTTGTACTTTATCTCTTCTTGCTCCAGGCTAACTTGGCTAAGTCCCGTTATAGGAGGCAGCAAGGAGCAGCTCACGATGCTCCTATCTGTTTTTTCCTTGGGGATTCTCAAATAAAATTGACAGAGTAGACTAGAGCTGAATAACACAGCACTCTACTTCCAAGGCAAAATGATGAAAATAATTTATGATGTGTGTTTGTCGTGCTCAGTCCTGCTGTACTTAATAGGCAATTGAGAATGGTGTGAAACATTACCTTAAAGGGCCTGAAGTGCTGTGAAAACCTGCCGGATATTGGTTTTTTCCCTACATGTGTTAAGTGATGTATTCAAATTGACTCAAAGCAGCTGAATAAAAGTAATTTTCAATTTCTGTCCATCAGGATTGCGTGGAACCCACATGCAGCATGCGTATGACTTCTATAAACCAGATATGGTCTCTGAATATCCTGTAGTTGATGGCAAGCTGTCTATACAGTGCTACCTCAGTGCATTAGATCGCTGCTATACTGTCTATCGCAACAAAATCCACGCCCAGTGGCAAAAGGGTATGTAGCCTCATCTGATATTGCAAGACCTGGCTGATGCTGGAATGTGTAACTACACAATGTATTTTCAAGTTTTAGCATCCAATCCAAAGACTAGTACATGGTCCTTTTCTTAGTGTTTGTGTGTATATGCTCTCTCACATAAGAAAAGTATTATTTCAGTTCTGGTATGGCCAAGTACCTGATCGTCAGTAAGCAGTAGTCTTTACAGGCTTTTGTTGGCATTACAGATAAGACCTTGCTTAAAAGCATATTATTCCCCTCTTCACCCAGGCTCTAAAGATATTGAGGTTAATATTTAAATGTTATTATGATACTGATTTTTTTAACTCCATATATTTATTAGTTGCTTCACATGCACTAAGGTTTGAAGATTAGTTAATGAAGCAGATTATTTCTTAATTCAAAATGCTGGGTAGAGAACTGAGATTCTGTTAAGCTTACAGCTTTTTCTTGCAGAAGAAGGGCAAACGTTTGTTAATTGGTGCACAAGATCTGTAAAGAAAATAATTTTTAAATAGAAGTAGCAGCAGTGTTTGAAGTGAACTTGCCAGTAATATTCTGACAGTTGTCTCTTGTATGCTGGTGTGATATGATGGCTGGTATCCTGCCATGCCCCTATTTTGTATTCATAGTTGAAGTGAGTACTAAACATAAGTTGTAACACAACATTTTTGCTGCTTCCAGAGGGGACAGACAGACGTTTCACCTTGAATGACTTTGGATTCATGATCTTTCATTCTCCCTACTGTAAACTGGTACAGAAATCTGTGGCTAGATTGTTGCTGAATGACTTTCTCAGTGACCAGAACCCAGAAACAGCAGATGGTATTTTCAGTGGTCTGGAAGCTTTCAGGTGAGAATGGCTGCTCTCTTCCTTATTCACATAATCTTAATTTGTTACACAGCCAAGGTGTGTTTTTAGTTTCTGCTATTTTAGCAGCTGTTTCTGAATGTTTTTTGTTTGTTTGTTTTAATAGGGATGTAAAACTTGAAGACACGTATTTTGACAGAGATGTGGAAAAAGCTTTTATGAAAGCTAGTGCCGAGCTCTTCAATCAGAAAACCAAAGCTTCGCTGCTTGTATCCAATCAAAATGGAAATATGTATACCCCTTCAGTCTATGGTTGCCTTGCCTCACTTCTAGCCCAGTAAGCACAAAATTGGAAAAATAAAGTAACTGCTTTTTATATGTAGCACGTAAAATGTTTCTGTTTCAGAAAGCCTTCTGTAAAAAGGAAGCTTTTTCCTGCTAGATTGCTCTAAGTAGCAAGACTAAAGTTAAAAGTACTCTGCATACACAACCAGTTCAAGTGACAAAAGGATTTAAAATTTTTGTGTCAGAAGCTGAACTGAAACAGCTGCTTACTGCCTTCTCCAGTATGGTCTTATTTGTAATGTGGTGTGTCTCTTCTCAGCCTCAGTTCCCACCTCCTTATCTACATCCCCCCCCCACCCCCCGGCAAAAAATCAACCCACCCTAGCAGACAAAAAGAATCAGAATGCCTTCTCTGTTCCACTATAAGAAGCAAAGCAAAATTAAATTAGTGTTTACTTAACAAATTGTTGGGTTTTGGTGGTATTTTTGGTTTGGTTTTTTTTTTGTTTTTTTTGCCATGACAGACTTTTACAAAATCATGATAAGTTTAAATTAAGCCATCCTTCTTTGGTCCTCTTTTTTTGTTGTGACTTTGCATTCCGGATGTGGTTGTTCATTTTAGGCTTTAGGTCACTTAAAAATGAAGATTGTCTGCCTTCTAGATAATAATATTCTGGGCATTTTCTTGCTCTGCTTTGCTTAGGCAGCTTTGGAACTCATCATGTAACAGCAGTGTTTGAAATCCTGCTTTTAAAAGTCATCACTTAGGCACAAGGCATGCTAAATGTGTATTGTGATCAATATAATTTTTTTGCTGGCTGCTTTTTCTAAGCTAGGTGCTGTTTCTAGCTATTTAAAATTGACACCTTGGTTTAATTTGCACTTTAAAAAAATGTTGCTTGATTTGCAGGTACCCCCCAGAGCAGCTCGCAGGACAGAGAATCAGTGTGTTCTCATATGGCTCTGGTTTTGCTGCTACGCTGTATTCCATCAGAGTTACACAGGATGCCACTCCTGGTGAGTGAAAGGAAGATACTGTAATTAAATCCCTTGCACAGCTCGCCTCTAAAGGCTTAGTTACACTACCTATCAGCATAAGTAAACCAGAGTAACTGCTAATGACAGTAATGCTTGGGCAAATAAATAATTATCTTCAAACCCTGCTAGCATTTTGTTTGAGTAATTGGGAATATTTTTAAGTGATTGAAAGTTTAGCTTCTGTAATGCAAAATATTTTGAATGGGCTTGAAATGTTAACATGCTAGCATTCAGTTCTCAGCATTGGTGCTACAGTACATGATGGTTTTATATTGTAGGTTCTGCGCTGGACAAAATAACTGCCAGCCTTTCTGATCTCAAAACAAGACTTGACTCGAGAAAATGTATTGCGCCTGATGTCTTTGCTGAAAACATGAAAATTAGACAGGAAACACATCACTTGGGTAAGAACTTCATAAATAAAAAGTAATTCCTAGTCTTACAGCAAAATGCTCTTCACTTAATTCTGATTACTTTAAATGGCTAGGGTGTAGAATGAAGGAAGCATCTGACCCTTTCAGCTTCCCAGTAGCTCGTGTTCATCGGCCCAGTGTGGCTGAAATGAAAATGCAGACTTGCTCTTTCTGTCACATCACGTCCAAACTGCAAAGGCCTGTGCTGTGTGAAACTCTCACCAGGAACCAACTAACAGTGTGTTACTGCCTTTTTTACAGCCAACTATATTCCACAGTGTTCAGTAGAAGATCTCTTTGAGGGAACATGGTACCTTGTGCGTGTGGATGAAAAACACAGAAGAACTTATGCACGGCGCCCGCTCATGGGTGATGGACCTCTGGAGGCAGGAGTTGAAGTTGTCCGCTCAGGCGTTGTTCATGAGGTGAACACTCGGCACTCTTTTAAAGTTTGATATAAATGGCAGCATGGTTTATGTGTTTGTCTTGGCATGTGCATGCAAGTTAAAAGAGGAAGTGGTTTAACAAGTTACATTAAATACTTTGTTATATGTAACATATAAGCCAGAAGTAAAAAATTGAACATGGGATTTTAAAAAGTACATTTTATTATAGCAAGAGTGAAACTGCACAAGAATGGAACAAGAACACACTGGCTCTTTTCATGTAATCAGTTTGCATGAAGCGTGACCAATTTGATTGATTTGAGACCAGCTTAAGACTCAAGCTGTCCAGTGTAGCATGAACACTGTTTGAGAGTTGGACAAGCGATGAAGTATGAATGTCTGAACTGGAAAACTGTATTTAGTGTTTTTTTTCTCTTCTTCTTAGCACATCCCAAGCCCTGCTAAGAAAGTGCCAAGAATCCCTGCAACAACAGAATCTGAAGGCGTTACTGTTGCCATTTCCAATGGGGAGCATTAAGATACCTCTGTGAGGTGGGGAATGACACAAGGTGTGAGATCAGGGTGAGAGAGAGAGAAAAAGGATTGTGATAGTGCTGAAGTTTCAGTGTACAGTAATAACTCAATTGGAGCATGGAAAAACTGTTTAAGCTCCTTGAAAAGATTTGTCATAATAAGGTGTGCTGATATTTATACTATTTTCAGAACACTAAAATCATTAATGTACTGGGGATAAAGAGACTTGCCAGGGGCTGTGTGGATTCCTTAACACATAAGAATTTTTTTAATTGCTGAGTAGTAGCTGTAGTCTATTACAAGGTTTTTGTACATAGAAAAAAAAAAAGAATCTTCTGCTTGCTTTTTCCATGTAACATGACTTGAAACTTACACTGTTAACTTTACTTGTACTCAAGTGTGTGGCAAAACAGTCAAAGCTTTTAATGTTAGGGTTCCGAGTGCCTTGACAATAAGCAGTCAGTCTTGTGAATACTGCAATTCTTCTCTTTCCCTCTGTCTCCTTCACTTTTTTCTCCCAGTCTACCTCCCGTCACCCCAGTGCTTTGGGAAGGTACAGAACCAAGTAACACTCACTGCAGGAGTAGAATCTCTCCCCTGTCAAAGTGACTGGATTGAGAATGGCTAGACTGACAGGTGGTTTTCTTTCACGAGACTCTGTGACTCAACTGTGGTAGAAATTTTTTTCTTCCAAAGAACGAAAAGGTGTATTTGTTGGGTTCATTGATTTGGCACTTTTCAGGATTGTTTAGTAGATTTAAGGCAGCAGAATTTTCAACTAAAACTTACAGATACTATGGAGCTGTTTTAGCTGGCAAACAAAGGGAGGAACGTCACTTTGTCTGGAGCTCTGGCCTCTTGCTATTCTTTAAATAATAACATTTCTAAAATTCTGACTTTGAATTTGGCTTTGTACTTTGAAGTCGTTCTTGGTATTGGTAATGTGGGAGGAGTTTTTTCTTTTTTTCCCAACATGTGAGCTAAAAGGTGTCCATTTTGCAAGCAGTAGATGTACAATGCTAATGGGGATACCATTCTGGTAGATTTTTAAAGCCCAGATTGGAAATGAACTATGACATGAGCCTTGTAAGCTTGTAATATATATTTAAATTGAGCTGATGTACAGAATTAAGTTTTGTTGAATCTGTTTCTTTGCTAATTCTATGAAGCTACATTATCTAATATAAAGTAGCAAAAAATTGTTTGTTAAATTACAATTTTTTTGTGAGTAATGAAGTGTTTGTATTATCTGTCACTCACTAGGATTTGATAACTTGCTGTATTTGTACAGTCAAGCCTTGGTAAAATAGTTGTTTATTATAAATTGGTGAATACTAATCTGTTCTGCTGAAAGTGATGGAGCAATGATGCATGAAGACAGTGTTTGCAAGTTATTTTGGTTTAGGTTGCCCTTGTGAAACTTATCATGGCACCAGAAAAACATTGCCGTGGAACAAAGTCCATTGCTGGCGGTGGACTAGCAAAGAAGTGATCTACTAGCACAAAGTTAATCACGGGGACCTCACGGTCTGTGAGACTGATTCTTTATTAAAATAAAGTTTGAGATACTTGAAACCTGTTGGAGTAGTGCTGACTTGCTGGCTTTTTAGGATTTTTTTTTCTTTAACAGGAAAGAAAGAGGTAACTGTCCCTGTGAAAACCTGAAGTTGTGGATTCACAAGCTGTGGGGTCCTTCTGCATCTTCTCAGTATCATTCCATTAAGAAAGTGGAAAGGAAGAGCTGCCTTAGGCTGGTGCGAAACCATTATTTCAGGCTGTGTTTCAAGATAACTAAAATACAATTTCCATATGAAAGCATATTGTATTGTAGCAGAAGAATTCTTTCCCAGCTTATGAAATATGTCATCTTTATTGCTGTCTTGTGAAAGATGGTATTGTGTTATCCCCATCAGTACTTACCTGAGCCTTACTGAGTCCAGTTTCCTGTGGGTGGCTCTACAGTCACTCCGTTGCTCGTTTACATTAATTGCTCCTTTTAAAGTCAACTGATCATCTCATCAGTCCCCGTAGTAGATGAGGCATCCCTGCCCTTCAATTTAAAAGCACCAGCTGTACCTCTCTAAACCTTGTATTAGTTTATTTGCCTTAACTAAAAATCATACAGGCTCTACCTTTTAGTTTGGGCATTTCAGCTGGGTCTGGTCGGAGAAGGGACAACTACAGCACTTTTCCACCATTGGCATTTGATCTGACGGTGTTGAAACTTAAGGTATCTTGGTGATGCTCAGAACTGCTGGAGTTGTTAGGTTATCCAGCTTTTAACTTGCAATGGTCAAGAGCACTAAAATCAGCTCTGAGCCAGCCTTTGTTGTCAAAGTAGCATGGCAGAAAGCCATACAAAGCCTCTAATGCTCGATATGGAAGTGGATTTTGTTATTTATTACGTTCAGCTTACTGATACTGGTGCTAAAACTGCACCAGTTTTGGAGTACACTTAAATCTCTAATATTAGAGTGCAGCTGGCATCCAAACAGTTCTAGACTGTCAGAATCGTACAAATAATGGGAGGTGTCAGTCAGAAGGGTAGGAGATGGTATCCCAAACAGCTATGCGCTAGGAGTTGCAACCACACATGCAGGGCTAAAGTGGCATCTCCTAGTCTGCCCTTCTGAATTTGGACAAATAGGGAATCATCATCAACAACAGCATTACTATTTCTTTAAATAAAAATAATTTTTAAAAAGCTCTGATGTACATTTTATCATATTTAATTTGCTGGAGAAGTTTTAAGAAGTTGTTTAGATTAGGGTCTGGTTTCTGCTTAAATGTAGTTCTCTGCAAAAACTGTTCTAGTTTGCAGGGGTGAAGTTGTGCCAAGCTGAGGTACAACTTCTCAAGAAGTTAGTTGTTACAGGCCTGTACTGAGCATCTCCCAAGGATGTTAAATGCAGTACTAATTGATCTTTACTAAATGGTCACCTCCAGTAATGATCCCTTACCAGTTTCACATACTAGGTTTCCTGCACTGGCTACACCATGCCACTGGAGCAAGGGACAAACAAGTGCACAAGAGCTGTGTATTTGAGCGCTTCACTGTGACTTGAGAAATGCAAAGGAGGTGAGGCATTTTTGGTATATTTGAAAATTACAAAAAATATAACACCAGATCTTGTGAAAAATGAATAATCCCCTTTGTTAAATGTGCCAAGCACAAAGCCTACAGTGCAATTTATAAAATAGAACACAGCTTAGAGGTGAGCTTCACCCCACTGTAAGAACTGATTCCCTTCCTCAAGTCTTCTTCTTTGGGGTCTGGGTGGGACATGATAGGAACACATTCCAGTGCCCTTTTCTTCTGTACTTTGTGCAGAACAATCCTGTAGACCCCTGTTACCGAGCTGCGTGCATCTCTTCCCCGGTTGTTTTGAATGTGCTCTTCGGTGATTCCCAGATCTTCCAGAATATTTTTCACTTCGATTTCTTCCTCTTTGAGTATACTGATGTCTGATAAGTACCTTGGATCTAGTTTAAATGGCTGTAAAGGTTTGGGGTACTGTACTCCTTGCATCCATTCACTGTTCATAATAAGTTTGACAGAGTATCGTTCAGTTGGTACTGGCTGAAGGACTCCTTTTATCAGTTTCTGGCAAGTTTCTGAGAGGCAGGGAGGCAAACTGTATGTCCCTTCAAGAATGCACTTTTTCAGTTTGGCCACTGTATCTGCCCGAAATGGCATGACACCTGTTGTCATGAAGTATAGCAGGATTCCCAGTGCCCAGATGTCTACATAAATGCCAATGTAGTTTTCATCTCGGAAGAGTTCGGGGGCAGCATAAGGAGGAGAGCCGCAGAAAGTATTTAAAGTTTCATCTCTTTTACTTACTGTGCTGAATCCAAAGTCTCCCACCTTAACACAGGTGTTACTGGTGTAGAAGACGTTTTCTGCTTTCAAGTCCCGGTGAATGATATTATTCTCATGCTGTAAAATGAAGAAAATTTGGTATTAGCTTTTCCACAGGGGAGTTCTCAAGTGACTAGCTGTTGTCACTGATTAACTACCACATAGAGAAAGGGAGTTTGCTTGGACAAAGTCACAAATAAGCATTGCAATGAAACCAAAAAGTTTAAGCAAACTTAATTCATTACTGATATAAAAACAATAGAGTAGGTGGAGAAGATGGGAAGAAGGATGCTGGTTTTTTTTTAAGTATAGCTGTCTCTTGTTAACTAATATCAACTATTTTCATGAAGCAGACTTGTGATGGCATCATGGCTAATCCTACAAGACTAGATATCTTCATGTGCAAAGCATATTTTTTTCAGAGTTCAGAACACTAGCTTTTGCATTTACTACATTTATTAATATAAGTAACAAAAAATAACTTCTTTTTAACCAATTCAATTTTTGTGTATATTGTAAGCTTGTGGATTTACGACGTGCAAGCATTTAGTTCACCAGGTGAACGTCATCACAAAAGTAAGTTGCTACAATTCTATTGTGTCATCTAATGTCCTGTGAGGAACAGGTAGTGGCTGGAGAAAAGGACCACAGACTTGTGCCTTGTGGTATTTCATGTTGTCGCAGACACCAAGTCCATAGTGTCCTCTAGTTTTAGAAATCTAAAATAAATATATACGCTGCAACTTGTACTTTTTTTCCCTTGGAAATGGCCATAGTAGCCAGAGACTCAAACCACGTTCACTCTGCTCAGTGGCGATATACCTGTCTTGATTAGGTAAATGTATGGCTTCATCTCTGAAATAACTGGGAGGAATGGATGTGTTTGAGCACCCTCTGCCCCACCCTTTGAAATAACAAAGTGCCTGTATTGGGAGGCAATAACAAAACCCTTCCACAGCCTAAGATTTTTTAAATGTCATCGAAAACAGGCAGGGATCTTCTGTCCGTGTGTGGACTGGCAGCAGTGAGATGCAATTTTAGTAGCATTGATTTGATGGCTTAGCAAAAAGTAAAATGTTTTGCGAAAGTCTGCGTGTACAAGCGAAGAGGTTGGCCGGCTTGGTAGTCTGTTTAACGCTAAGAAATAGATGCAATCTTGAAACGTAAAGTAACCTCCACTAGCTGCAGAGTAACCTGTTTTATGGAAAAGGTGTTGAAGCTAATCCAGCACTTACAGGAAACACAATCATTTTGTCAAAATATATAAAAAAATGCGTACTATTCACGCCATGAGCAGTGCATAATGCAGTTTCTAGACGTCTGACCTGGGAACACCCTTGCTTTTGTCCACCTGAGGTTATTAAGTGGCGAGAGAATAGGAGCCACCGGAGGGCATCCTGAGACAACTATAACGAATACTGGTTTTATTCTCAAAGTTGCAGAACTTTGTGTTTTATGCTGTTCCAAATAACTGTAGCTACTATGCAAGGTTCAGAGGAGATGGTACTGGAGTGGTTACTTGCTCTTTTTCTGACTTTACAGAAAAGGGCCCTTTTGGGCTCTACACAAATAGCGTCATCCTAAATACAGATACTGAAGACTAGGTGAGGGGAAGCGACTTGCTGGGTGTTAACTTCACATATTTGCACCAAATTGAAGACCAGGAATTAACTGTCTTAAGTGCCAGTCTCCCACATTCATTAAGAAGCAAGCCTCCTCTCTGGAACCCCTTCTTTTAGCAGAAGAGTGACCGATCCTATGTTTTGAAATAGGTGGAGGGAAGAAATGAAGCTTTGTTAGCTGCTGCCTACAGCAACTTAAGGGGGACAGGAGAGCACCGTTGCTAAAGCAATGGTTCCACCCACCAGATGTTCCCAGCTCAGTCTCCTCCCAAAAGCTGTCAACTGAGAGGCAGTAACTCCAGGTGGATGTGAAAGCTCTCTCAGATACCTTTAAGACAGCTCTTTCTCTAGCTGTTGTGCACTTCAGCAACGTGGGCCTGAAATCTTGGTAAAAGTGAACCTACTAGTTGAAAACCAAAAGACACAGCCACAAAATTTTCTAGAGTAGCCAGGGGCCTGCAGAAGAAGAGCAACTTACCATGTGCTTCACAGCAGACACAATCTGGGAGAAGATTATTCTACATTCTGTTTCTAGCAGCTTCCCTTCTGTACTGATTTTAGTGAAGAGCTCCCCACCTCCTGCATACTCCATCACTAGGTGCAGTTTTGAGAGTGTCTCCACCACTTCATACAGTCTGATGATATTTGGGTGGTGCAGTTTTTCCATGCTGGATATCTCACGAGATAGCAAACGTTGAGTCTTCCGGTCTAGCTTTGTCTTGTCCAAAATCTTAATTGCAACTTTCTCTGAAAAGAAAAACACTTTTCCATGTTGTTGATGCAATAGGTACAAATGGTAATACTAGTCACTTAAAACAATGCTTTGTTATAGAAGTGCAATAAAATTGCACCTCTGATCAGTACAAGCTAAGCTGCAGGGGCCTACTAAGCCCTGCAATGTTTCACACACACCCATGCCCCCTTCCATCTATGGCATCCCCCTCTGCCGGGGTAGCCAAGGGCTGGCAGAGTATTGCAAGGGCCAATAACATCACCTGCTGTCTCCATGTGCTCCCCTGCTGTCACACTGATACGTGCCTGATGGCCACAGTTACAGCATCTGCTTTCGGTGTCTAACGCAGGTAAGGAAAGTCTGCACTTTCCTTCTCTTTTGTTGTTGGCTCAGTGCTGTTCAGATGAGCTCGGCCTGAGCCTGGTACTTGCAGACTAATGGTGCTGTCAAATTTAGGTGCTTTGTCTCAGAACAGCCAGACAATCTTGGGGGGAATTTAGGGGCTCTGGCTATAGCCCTGGAGGTTTACAATGAAGAGGTGTTTTTAAGTTGGTGTGACTTACAGAACTCTTCCCTAACTTCTTGTCCCATACCCCCACAAATCCTCAGTTACCAAAATCAGTGTTGTAGAGGTTTGTCTTTCTCAGGGCAGCTATGCCAGTTTTTCCAATACGTTCATGCATGAGTAGTTCTTGGTACTGAATTTACAGAATACAAGAAAAATACATTTTTATATCTGTATGCCACAATGGGCCGTGAATCCACATCGTGCACAGATTTTATTCTAAGGAAGGGAAAAAACAGTGAATTAGAATAGGCTGCAGGGAACCTGTCTTATGCTGTCGTAGTAACGCAAAGCTGCTGTTAAGTTCTACGTGTTTCTGTAGCATACCCACAGTGAAGAGAAGGGTCACAAAACACAGATATACATGTGCAGCTGCACGACATCACCAGGGTAGCTCAGAGCAGTATGAACAGGTCAACCACAATTGCCCTTACATTTCTGTATTAACTGGTAGGTTATGGCTTTTGTCTTCACTCTATTGCATACAGCTAGTATTTGAAGGATTACTCTGGTTAAAATAGGTTTACAGTGGCTCTGTATAACTTGTCAGGACAGCAAAATTAAACTGGATCATGGCAGTAAAAATAACTGTTTATTCCTGGGAAGAAGGTTTGTTTTTTTTTTTTCCCTAAGAGTATCTTAGTCAAACTTTCACAGATTTCTTAACAATCACTTTTACTGACTCTTTCAGGGAAAAAAAAAACCAAAAACCAAACCAAACCAACTTCAACTTGGTTTCTAGTACATGGGACCAAAGTTAGAAAAAGTATTTTTTACTTGTTGCTTTAAGAGAAGAGTGAGAAGGCTATTACATTTATACATGTGTTCTGGCGTAAAAGCATTCAAAATATTATATTAATATTATAAGTTATTATATAATTAATATTATAAAGTTTATAATATTAATATTATAAAGTTATCTAACTTAAGTTTAGTATATCAACATATCTAAAGGAAGTGTTAAGGATACATCTGCATGTATCTATACAGATCAAGAAAACACCACGTTTGGTATATTTACCTTTCTTAATAACATACATGCATAAACTGACCTGCCTACTCAAGTGCAGCAGATGTGATTCTTATGAAAGGTGCTGAATTACCCCTTGATGTGCCTGTTTTCCTAGAAGGAGCCCGTGCAGTTGCGTATAGGGCAGTCTTCCCCACGCTGCTTCTCTCTGACCATGTGTTCTAGTGAGCCCGTTAGGAAAGCGGGCACCTACTCCCATGTGGTGAAGCAGGAGGAAATGCAGCTAGTGAATGGTAACAGCACAGGACTGATCCTGGCAGAGCTCTGACTGCTGAGCTAGAGGTGAAAGACTAAAACCCTTCTCACGCTGGTTGCGTACTAACCACCTAAACCAAGAGGAAAGAGCATCAGCTCACAGTAGGCAACATTTGCACAACTAAATGCTGAGATACTACAGGAATAATAATTCTAACAGTCTTAATTATGTAACTGCATTGTTACATCGTTTAGGGCATTTAGACTTGTAAAGAAAAATCTTCTAAGAAAAATTACTTCCCTTTACTTTTGCTAAAATTTACTGTTCCTCCTGGTCAGTTTTCCTGAGGAGTTTTAAAAGGAAAGGAAGAGGAAACAGGGAAAAGGCAGGGAAAGGAGTTTAGAACTGAAGGGCCTGATCCTGTTCACACACCACCATAAATCAGGACTGAACTCATTTAAATCTACATCATTTCAGTTGCATATGCATGATATGCAGAGAAAACCAGCCCACCTAAAGCATAAAAAACCCCGACACCAGCCTTTTCTTTTTTAAACTCATTCCCTCTGCTCCCAAAAAATGCTTGGTTTACAAGACCTGTATTGTCTTGCATGGCAGCAGTGCTGAACAGAAGGGCATTCTTAGCAGGCAGCTTATTTACCAAAATACTAAAAGTGAGTAGTAAGAGATTTTGATTGGCTACATGCAGCATATACTGAGGTTTGAAAAGAGCTAGCTGAAATCTTAATAAAAGAAGTTAGGAAAAGTTGATAAATAATTTCAGGAAGAAGTGGTGGATGCTATGATGAAAAAAAGGAAACAAAATACAAACAGAACCAAGTTAAAATTGCTTAAAAACAAAGCAAACTAGGTGCCTGGACATTCCTGCCTTTGCAATTGATGTTTTTACTAGCTGTAAATTTTGGATGGTCTTAAATGCACCTATTCAGCTATGCTCTCACACTTCATTTGTCAGCAGGAAGGTATGTAAAATAAAGGGTACATAGAGCTTAGGAACCTAAAAGTCCTTAGCAAGCATCTCCGCAGGTCTCTGGAGAAAATTTCAGTGACATTCAGGTTAATAAAGTGGGCAATGCTCCTGAATAACCCAAAACACATCACAGCACCAAAGATTTTCCTGCATCCTCTAAGCAACCAAGACAGCCCTTGTGAGAGAAACATGGGTCTTCATCCAGTATGATCCTGCAGTGTTTTCTTCTCTCCCTCTAGAAACTTTCTTCATGTATCCTGCTGTGACAAAAGCTCATCTTAGTAAAGAACAACATTGTTTCCTTTTTAATATAGGGTGACATGTAAGGAGAAAGACCATACTTAGAATTTAACACTATGACAACAACCGAAGAGCCGAACAGCCCCCTGACACGTACACCTCCCCCTACCACAGTGACCCAAACAGCATTAATAATGAAGCCATTGTATTTATATAACCAGGAAAAAGAAGACTTGCACTCATTAGCGCTGTGCAGGAGCATCACTTCATTACCAACACAACAATGTGCATCTACTGGAAAAAACAGAATCCTTTTTATGGGGGAGGTGGTGGGGTGTGTGTATGCATGCATGCGTGTGTGCATGTGCGTGCACACATGTGCCTGTTCCTGTTCTCCTATCCACATACTGTGTTTGATGAGGACAGATAAGCTCACAGGCAGAGATGTGTCAGAAGATATTTACCCTTCATCCTTCCTTCCTCATGGAAGTTGCAAACTTACTACCAAGAAATGAACTCCATGCCCTGTGAACATTTTAACCAAAACAGCTACAAGCAAACAAAAGAAAAATAATTTGAGAGATTTCTGGTGAAAAAGAACTTTTTCAAGAAAAAAAAAGATATGGCTTTGATTTTGTTATTTAGTTTGCCCAAGCCTACTGTATTCACTGAAGTTCAGAGTTTTTCAATCAGCTCCATTCATATGCTAAATCAACCTGTCTCCTAAGTAAGTTCAACAGGTAAAAGGTTCATACAGATCAAATTTGTAATTTTTCATTATCTTTTCACTAGCATTTCTCCTGATCTCAGTACAAGAGCAGTATTTTATCCAACAGTAAGCACAAGACAGTTTCCTCTGGAAGGAAAAAAAAATAAAAATCACAGAACAGAAGAGGAAATAGCTTGCTGTGGTCCAAGTGGCTAATGCTCTGAAACAAGCAAAACCAAAAAATCCACACCCAGTTAAAGCAACCCTTAGGTGCAGGCAGGCTTAAATTTGGAAAAAAATAAATACCATCCATTCCCCACTTTGATTCCCAGTGCAACATCTGCTTCATACAAGGGGTAAATGTGAGCTTTCACACTTCTGCAGTCTGGGCTGAAAGAGGTGGTCAGAGAAAATCGAAACAGATAACACAGCATGAAGGCTTTGGGGATTATCTAGTTCTCTCACCTGTAGGGTGATGGAAGGAAGGAGAGTCAATCAAATTGGAAAGGGAAGACTATGAGAAAAAAAACAGAAGATAGTAGTGTACAAAGATGTGGGGGAAACTAGTCATCCCTGAGGGAAAACAAGAACAGTTTCTATTATTTATTTAGGCTTTTTAATTATTTATTTCTATATTTATTAGCCAGACAGTCAGAGGCAGAAGAAGGACTGATGAAGTTCTTAGTTATATCAATAACTGAAGTGTTCACTGCAGTTATCAAGCCTTTTTGGTTCTTTCTAGAAGCAGCATATAGGGTGCTTTTCTGTGCTTAAAAAAAATAAAAAATAATTGACAACTCAACACAAACCCTGATTTGGCTCTACCAGAGCTCATTTCCCTGCACCTGCTCAGCCCACACCTGTCCCAGTTTTTTACAGTAATGAACCACATGCAAATGAGTCAGTAAAGCAGGCATAAAGTTTCTCACCAAAATTACAGTGACCAAACAAAAGCTTCACCCATAATAGTAAAATCTGCAATGAAACAAAGGAAGCCTTGCTAACTCTGGCTGTGGGCAGGAGTGTGCCTAGCCAGGCTGCCCTGGGGATTCACCACCTACATCCCTACAGCCCATGAGCTGGGGCAGGGAAGACGACAGACAGACAGGACAAGGTGTAGGAGGGGAGGCACACCACCATGCTTCAAAGTGTGGGGTGTTTGAGCCATGGGATGAAATGTGTTAACTCCATGAAGTGCAGAAATGAATTTTTCTTGTAATAGCTGCCCATCCAGAGAAAATGTTTCTGATGTCTTTAAAGCCTAATCCAAACTTAAGCATTTATCTGTGACTCTGCCTATAGGTTTACACAACAGCAACAACAACAAAAAAGACACATACAAACTATATGTATATTTAAGGTTCAGACAGCATCCTTCTTCCCAGAGAGGTCCATTTGCATACATACAGAACTAGGGCATTCTGCACGCAGGTGACCCACAGGTGACCCACACAGCTGTGCCTACCTTTGGTGAGGGAATGAATTCCAAGCTTCACTTGTGAGAAATTCCCACTTCCTATTTCTCCTCTGACTCGATAGAAGCCAATTCTCTTTCCCAAGGTTAATTCTTTTACCACTTTGTCATTCTGGGACATATCCTGCATTAGCTTCTCAAATGGGGTCAGCCTATGCTGCTTGCCCTCTTCGTCTTCTCCATAGCACTCCAGGTGCCCATCGTCTTCTCTGCTGTCCTCACGATGCCATTTGTTATAGCGGTGTTTTCCAACACTTCCTCCATTCACATGTCCTGTTGTCATAGTCTATAGGGTAATCACTTCCCCATTTAACAAGATGACCCAAGAAGGAGTTTAAATGAAACACTTCTGCATGAATATGCAATCCTGTACATAATGGACACTGTGACAAACTTAGCAAAAAAAGCAGCTTACTGAAAATTCAAATATTAGTTTGGAAATTACTTCAAATCTGGCATATCTACGTATTGCAGTTCTGTTCAAAATCAGAGATAAAACTGGAAGCTGTTTACCTCTCACTAACAGATTTAGTGTCTCAAGATGTTACTCTACAAGGTAAAACAGGCTTTGCAATTAAATCTGTAAACTTTGTGCAAGAAAGTGGCGAGTTTCTCACTGCCTATACAGTACATTTGACACATGCAAAACACTTGACACAAATTTTCAGGCTTTGGCTTGCTGCTTTGAAAACTTAACTTGACAGATAAAGGTTGAACAAATAGCTGATTAACTACTCTGAATACATCCAGATGCTTCCACTTCATTTTGAATAGCTGACCTTAAGAGCGTAGTTCTCCTTGATTCTGGTACCAGTCCAAGAGCTGAATGCAGGGTTTGCCTTTGATTCATTCTTCAGCCTGTGAGCTTGTCACTGTGCCTTGGAAATGTGACTGTGCCTTGGAGCCTTCCTGTAAAAAGTTTGTTGCCCCTATGTTTCCTTTCCATGGTGGGTTTAACAAAGCAACTGATCCTGGAAGATGACAGGAAAAGCACAATCTGTGCACCAGGCAAAAGAAACGCTGCGCCTCAGTGTCCCTGTGGTCACATGGCAAGACAATACAGGATTAAGTAACTGCAATGTCACGTTAACCCTCCTTTATTTAGATGAGCTTTCTTTAACGCCTTGAGCCTTCTCAAAATTTTGCCAGATGCATGGTGTTCCTAAGCAGACAGATAAAGAAAGTCATTAAAACCTTTACATAACAGCCATACGCTTCGCTGAATGACCGCACACCACACAGCATTTCACCCGTTTCACTCTGTTTGGCAGCACAAACGAAGAAGTCCTTATTCTAAATGCGTGAGCAATCACTTAACCTTAAAGCAGTGCACCATTTTTTTTTCTTCTTTAACCTTGAAAAAACAGAAGTTGCTGTCATGCAGCCAGGTGCCTGAGGGTGGTGAGCTGGGCACAACAGCTCTGAGATTGCGCGGGCGGTGGCCACGCTCTCCTTGGGCTCTCAGCCTGCAGCACGACTGACTGGCAAATGCCGGAGACACCCTGCTGCTGTCATGTGGATTCACCAGGCTGAGGAGGGGAGAATTAGACCACTAACTCAACGCCTGGGGCTTAGGGAAGGTAAACAGTCACCTGAGGTGCCACCCCAGAAGAGGGCATGTGACATTGCCAGGTGGAGCTGCCCTCTAAACCCCGATCTCTGTGTGAGCAAGGGGAGGAGAGGCCAACGGCACCACAAAAGGGCAAAGAAAAGGCAGCTGGTGATGCTTTCATTGACGGGAATTGGAGTGGCACAGAAGCACTCGGCTGCTTCTGCAGAGAGGCCAGGGTGCCAGACCCAGCCTCTGGGAGCTGCTCCTTGCCCTGGGAGTGCTGCTGCCAGTCACTTCACCTCTGCCTGCTCTGGCCACGCTGCTGACAGCTCTGCCCAAGGAGAGGCAGAGAGCCTGGCTTCTCCTCACCCTCAGGGCACAGGAGTGTCCGTCACTTCTCCCTGTCACTCCTCTGAGCCCAGAGTGCTTCCTCCTGTGCATGCTGCAAACTTACTGCCGGCACCGTTTGTAACAGGAGTAGAGGGAGAATGTACTTGTTCCCTGACCACTTTGAACTCTTATTACTCCTTTTGTTTTACTCCTGTTTGAAAAAAAAAGGCTGTTTTCATGGTTGGCAGAAAAAGTATAAAACAATAAATAATCATTTGTTACTCTAAATAGAGACTAAACCCTGACAAATACTGTATGTGTGCAACCCCTTGGCCAAATCCTGGAACTGCTTATAGGGGAGAGACTGACTGGCAACTGAACAAAGTCTCCAGTATTCTCCCATCAAACCAGCCTCACTTAACACCAAATGTTCCCTCTAACTTTATTATTTCATACCAAGGAAGAAAAATCTATGTGGAAGGACACTCCTTCCACAAGGAAACCAACCCCCCCCCCCTAAACCCAAACCTTATATTCTCTATTTGTTCTGCTTCTCTATTTGGGGAAAGGACAATTTCTTGCAGGATTGCCTGACTTCTGGCCCATAGCTATTTTCTGTTTCACATCACAATTTTAAGAGCGTTTTAGGTAACAAATAACTTGTTATATGAAACTCAACCATTTCACAGTCTTAACGGTGAAACAGAGCAGAGCTCTGGAAGCCACTTGTTTGCTGTACACCGACACACCGATTCGGATATCAGAGACGCCAAACTCAGTTCCCATCCTGCTGTTTGATCTTGAGGAAAACCACAGCAGCTTAGGTTTGTCCATACAAAAGGTGTGAAAAACACTGTGGGCAACGTCAGAGGTGCCATGTACAAGTTACAAACTATTGTTTAAAGAAGTATCTTTGGGTGGGCAGTGACATCCTCATCACCTTGCCAAAGAACAGCTGTAGTTTATGGCTATAGCCTGAGCACTCCAGAGTGGCAGGTAAGGACAATTCCACTCTTGCAGAAGGAGAAACACAAACCAACTACTAATGGTGGGGGTAAATAAATAAAAATAATAATTAAAGAAACCCCCAAAACAAAAAAAATCCCCATCCAACCAGAATGCTCCAGATAGCTGAGTCTTTTGAACGCCAGCCTATTCAGAATTAGCTAAAGATCACCTTCTGCAAAATTAGTAAGGGCCCTTGCAGTTAACTGACTGCTGACTGCATAAGGATTTCCTTCAGACAGACCTATACAGGCCCCTCCTGAATACATTCAGTGACGACAGCGAGCCCAGTCTATGTGAACATTCAGTATCGCTGAGACAAACAGACCACATGGGAATGCCAGGACCTTGCAGGCACGTGGGTGTCAAAAGAAAGGCAGAACTGCGTTAAGGCATCAGCACAGGGCTCTTGCAGTATTTGCCCCTGCTGAACTTCTCCTGGGGTTCAACGTGCTCTTTTTTAGAGCACAGCCCACCATTAATCTCCCTTTCAGGCTTCCCACTAATTGTCAAGCCTGCAATCTCCTGGCGCTTGGCCAACTGGCTGGGTTTCCCCTATCTTTTAAGACGAGCTATTTCGGTATTCCTGGTGTTAGCAGAATATATGCTATCTATTTATGGCCTACATTCCTTCCTGTAATCTAAACCAGTAAAATCCACCCTGATATTGTACAAAAGGGCACTGACTGTAACAGCAAATAATTCTAAGAGAGAAGGGAGAAACAAGGAAATCAAAAGTCACCCAAATACAATGAAGGACAACTTTTTTTTTCTTGAGTCTGGCTGGTTGGTGACCTGAAAAACCTCAGGAGAATCTACCTGACCAAATTATTTAATAAACAAAATAAGCAAGCAAAAGAAAAAAACACTACAAAAAGCAACACAAGACAGAGTGAATAGGTGCATCAAGCCTTTAAGACGTGTGCCAGTTCAACACTGCTCTTGTTTAACCTTGTTTTTCAAATATTTCCTGGTACTCACATTCTGGTCCTATTCCAAGAAATGCTAAATACCCTCAGGCTTCAGCTGCAGGCTCAGTTTAAACCCTGCATCACAGCTCTAAGGAAATTCAGAACGAAAGGAAAAAGGATCAAGCTGAAAAAGAGATCACTGGATATACAGACTTTGGTTCCTAAAATCCCATCTTGGCAGGTAAATAAAAGTGATCTAGTTTTAAGAAGCTTTGAATGGAGCATGTGGAAACATAGAAGCAGCTAGACCAGGTCTCCAACCACTGTGTTATGCAAACTGGTCTCTTTTATTAAGCCTTTCTTTCAGAGAGGCAAAAAAAACCATCCAGCTTTGTGTGCTTAAACTGTTGCAGTTCCTGCTCCAGTGAATGTGAAAGAAGTCACACTGGATGGTATCCTACTGGTCAAATCCTCAGAATAACAGGGGGTTTTATGAGGACACCACTGGATATTGCAGGACATTCACTAAAGTTCCCTTTTCAGCCCCTCTGCTGTCTAGCCTGAGGAGAACAGGATTTTGGAGGTATTTCCCCAGAGTAGGGGATTAGGTTGATTTGTTTGACTTACCTTGGAGAACATCTTGTTTCCTGCTTAGTACGTTATACACACCATGAGCCAACTGTGGAACTGAACTGAATTTAAACTAGCACGGATTTTTTTTTAAAGTAATCTGTAAGAAAAATATTGACCATTTTCTTGAACCATAGCTTTGAAAATACAGTTATTGCAAGAAAATACCAACAACGTAGCATATTCCTATGTTTAGAAGACCTACCTTTCATAAAAGGTGAGAGTCCAGCAGAACAGTCCACAAGACCAGGACCACAGACCAAACACAACGTAAAAGGTCTCCTGTGCAGCCACACACCATGTTCACTGACACAAGGAAAGTACTTTTGCTCAAGTAGTATTGGTTCAGTACATGGCTGTTGTGGTCAGAGGGAATCAGTGTTTGTTCAAAGTTTGCCCTGGGCACATTTTTTGGATTTGACTAAGAAGCACCTTCAGTGTTATTTCTGTGAATGACAGAAAACAGAGTGACTACATAAAATACGCACCCTAGAGTTTCATATGAGTTGTTAAAAAAAAAAAAAAAAAGATGCAAACCACACAGTATGGCACTGTTACAGGCTGAATGCAGACCAGCTCAGGTAGGAGGAAATACAAACAGTGCATTGACTGTGGAGAGGCTCCAGAAAAAACTTGTTCCCTCTGCCCAGGCCTACATGCAACCCATTTCAGCACATCTCAGAATTACTACTGCTAGTTAGCATAGCATTCAGTTTGCCTGTTATTGTTTGATGAAAAACAGACATGACCAACATCATTCTTAAGCTTATAAATATGCTTGCCTGAGACATGACATTGTTTTTCCACACACAGAGTATTAACGTATGCAGCAGCCCTGGCCAAGGCAATATAAACCAAAACTGTATACACTTGTATAACCATGCAAGTACAACCACACAAGTTTTGTAACACATGGAAATAAGAGTTGTTTAGGACAGTGAAGTGGGAGACAGGCCCTGCAGAATGGACTGTACATAAGCTCTATTTGTTTTTTCAGTTAAATTAAAGCCCATTTTATTGTAAGATAATGACTGTAGTGTGCATTGTAGTGAGTTACAGCACTCTCTCCTTCCATCCCCTCATTTAGCACATTTTAGGTATGAACACGTAGGTGCCTACATATGGGTCACACTGTAACAGCAGATTTTATGATGGTCTGACACAGCACCTTGAGAGTGGTCACCTTCACCTCCTCTATGAGCCTCCCAGTGCTGCCACACAAGAACATGCAGTTGTAGGGTAACTCCAGTCTGTCGCGACCCAGCTCATAGAACCACCCTGGGTGGGATGAGCGGGGTTCGCGGAGGTTCTATATATACATTCCCTTGGGGCAAATTAAGGTGAAAACATGCAGCGGTAGGGTAACTCCAATCACCTGTGGCAACCTGTGCCAGCACACCAGCTAGAGTCAAGTCAAAGCACTCTGATGTCCTCTTTGTTCATCACAGACACACCACAGATGGAAGACTACCTTCAAGATGGCAAAGTGAAAGAATGCTAACATAAAAAAAAATTAAAAAGACCGTGGACTCTATTAATTTTGCCCGCTGCATATTACTTGGTGAAACAGAACATGTTTAATGGCTTTCATGCAAAACCTTCTTGATGGCCACAGCACCCAGAGGAGAAGCAGGAGGAGGTAACAAATGGTTGTATTGTACTCACTCCTTCACCACAACAAAAGGCCTATTCTACCTGCTGCTGCCAATCTAAGAAAACAAGAAATCCTGGTGTAAAAAGGAAGAAAAAGCTAACCAAAAAACCCCACCCTGGAACACCCTAACTCTAGCCCACAACTTATTCTATAATTGTAACTAAGAGAAGAAGACAACACACTTTGAAACCTATTTAGAAGTTTAATAAGCCTGAGCCCTGCATACTGAAGCAGAATATGGGTGGATGCTTGACCAAGTGCCTCCTCAGCCTCAACGGAAAGACCAAAACCCTCATCTTTTGGATTGACCCGACATTCTTTCTGGGATGGACCCCTAGAGACAAACATGGATATTTCCCTGATGAAACTTGAGCTGTCACTCAAGGATCTCACCTGACCAGCCCACTCACATTGCTGCTGACCGGAGACAGGTGGGAGGATGGGAGCACCACTCAGCACAGGCCACCATAGCAGAGGGTTACAGATCCAAGAAAGCTCCCATGTTCATTTAGTCCAGCTTCTTTCCTTCCTAGAGAAGAAATAGAGGAAAAACCCACAGGTGTGCCCTAATCTGTGATCCAGCCCTAAAAGGTCTCACCATGATCTCTATAGGTAGTCACCACCTGTGTCCAGGAAGTGCTACAGCCTGTCCCACAGACAGCTACCCAGCAGGTGGGCCATCAGGCTGGGATGGAACAAGCACACTCATCTGCTGGGCAATGCCTGTACCAGCGCCTGCATCACAGCAGCACCTCTGAGGAGTCCTGCGGGACTGCTGGCAGGCAGCTCATGCAGCACTGGTATTGGGGTGCATCACAGACTCACCTTTCCACCTCTTCAAGTGTTATCTGCTGACAGGCTGCACGGAGCCCTCAGTGCTGAGATGTAACCCCCCAGTCCCAGCTGAGCTGACGCCAGCACAGGTTTGGTACAGCCCAGCTGGTGGAGTCTAACATCAAATCCACAGTCTGCAGACTGTATGGGGCATATTGAAAATAAAATAAATACATAACAACCAACACAATACAAGCTATACTAAGCTAATACATTAAGACTTGCTAAGCAGAAACTAAAATATGGGGGAAAAAAACCCTTTAATCCTTTTGCAGCATTGCATGATAAAAACAGCTAGTGAGAGAATTAATTAGTCTTTGAATTGCACAGAAACTTGCATTAAAAGCAAAGACAAGAAAATAATTCATTAGTAGAACCCATTTATTTCCCAGGTCTGTGAAATACATGTGAGGGATTAGTTTGAAGTCTGGCTGCACATTTAAATGAAATTCACCCTCTCAAAACTTTAACCTGGCCAGTCTCTTTTATCTCCTTCCCTGAAGTATAATGCAAATTTGTCAATTTGCCATGGAATTATTCTTCCAAGATAAAACCAGCTTCGATTAAACATGTATTCTGAGGCAAGAGAGATGCAACAAAGCCTTTATTAGCCTCTTAGATAACAGGACAAAATTTACATCAAATTCAATTACTTCACTAAAGCTGAATATGACTCTTAGGTTTTCAGTGAAAATAAAAGAAATTATCTGGAAAAAGCAAGCTATAGTACAAGAATAAGTAAGCAAATCACTGAGGAAATCAGTCTTATTTCAATAAAATGAGTGTATATTTATGCAGATATGCATTGCTAAGCAGATGGCCTGCAATAAAATCACCCTGCTGTTATTTGCAGGGAAGAGAAACCTAAAATACATTTCCATACAAGGGAAAGCAGAAAATTTTTGTTTTATATTGCCTATCACAGTTTCCTTTCACTATTCCCTACTTACTTATTAGATGGGCCCTAACAAATACAAATAACTCCAGTTACTTTGTATAAGGTAATAAAATTTAGTTGCATCACTATAAATACAGTCTTCAAAAGTACTCAGTAGTAAAAGATTAAGTACTTGTAAGGTAAATTTTAAATGGATCTAGGCAGAAGATAAGCAGTTGCTGTTGTTTTCCACGGAGGTATTTGAAAAGATACAAATCCTGCACTGGACTTTGAAATGTATTTTATACTGCCTGGCATTTCTAGTTCTTCAGAGCAATGTCTGAGACACTTGAGATTTATTCTGAATTGTCAATAACAAGCCATTGCATTACAGTACTTGCATTACTGAGCCTGACTAAAAGAAGGCATAGATGTAGACGTACAATACTCACATAAAAGCTGCAGGAGCCACGGAGAAACAAAGCAATGCCATGAAGACTGTCTGCTTGGTTTTACAGATGCTGAAGAACAATCCCCTGAAAGTGTCATTGCAACTGCTCTGTCCTTGCCAGTTTTAAATGTCCCAAAGTGACTGCAGTACTGAGAACTTTTTAGAATACTTAGAGAAAAAAACACAGAGAAAAAGACACGTATTTGTACTTTTTATTTAACTGACAATCAGATTGGAAATCTCTAAAATCCATCAGAATATAACACTGAAATGGAAGACAGTCCCTGCTGTACTTCTCTAGCAATACATGAACATGTTGCCTTCTCAGACCAACGTGATCCTCTCACCATGCAGACCACCCGTTCCTCACAGTGACTGCTGCCTCTGACCCTATATTCAGACACCATGTACTGAGAAACCTCTGCACCAGGCAGTTCTCTGCTACCAGGTCTGCCACCCCTACATCCTCCGTGACCTTTGCAGGCACAGAGCCATGCAGGGGAATAAGCACAAGCTCACCAGAATCACTGAACCTTCAACTAACCTCTGGAAACTGCTTAATGCATAGTAAGTCTTCAAGACTCAGCAAGAAGCTTAGCAGGAAGTGATCTGATCTTATTTGACATCCTACAGGTCATAAGTTACTAATCTCTGCATATAAAAGAAATGTTGCCCATTAAAGACTCCTTCCACTGGAGTGAGAACAGAGGTGAAATTATGATGGGTATTTTTGAAACTGGGATCTGCAGAAACAGCATAATGACAGTAAGCAACGTTCAAGACTGTCTCCAGCAAATTGTTCTCTCAGTTTCAGCTGCTGGGGTGCACGTTAAGGATCCTAAGTGAGGGATACTAACCCAAACATGGTGGAGCACAACTCTAGATTTTACTCTTCTCTTGCAACCTTGGCTTCAGTATTGCAGCTAAATGCTTTGACATGCCTCCTACTACAATAAGCCTTTTTTTTTTTTTCCCTCTTCATCTTGTCTAGTTTTGGAGCCCTGAAAAGTTCATAATATTGTCTCTCAAACCAAATATCCAAATACAGTGGTGTGTGCTGAGGACTCTGTACCTCAACACAGTTAGACAACTGCCTTGTCTGGCTGCAAGGATCAGCAGGGAAGCCAGGGTTTGAGGGCAGGCACAGACCAGTACTCCTCTGGCTGGGAAAGTGCAGAAGAGGAACACCTCGGAGACCCGAGCAATACACACCTTGTTACTGATCCACTGAAAGTCAGGGTCATGCTAAAAAGTTGCAACATCCCAAATCCCTAAAACCATTTGGCTTTTTGTATCCTATTTGAAGAGCGAAAGCTTTCCTGACTTAATGTTAATAAATTTGGCTAGTACTGAATTTCATTAGCTAATCTTATTGAGATTTGTTGAGATCTGTCCTGGAACACAGATGATGATGATGATGATGATTATTTTTGTCAAACTGAGGACTTATGTAAACTGAGTATCCAGCAGCATTAGGAAAGCAGTCAGTGTTCTTTCCATGTAATTTTTCTAATTAAATCCACTGGAAAAGGAACTGTTGTTCCAAAGATTTTTGGAACTGCTAAATATATATCATATGGCATTTGAACCACCATACAAAAGATTGTAAAATTTACCACACAGAAGACCACAAAACATCTCAAAAGCTAAAGACAGATTATACTGGTTAACATTTTAACAAAATAACACATTCAATGTTCATGTTTGGGGTGGGGCGGGGGGAGATTTTGACAAACTTGCAAAAATGGAAATTAAGTTCTACTCCATGGTATTACAAAGATACGAATTACAATCCACAGTTTCAGGAAGTGTAGGTTCATTAATGAAGCAAAAAGCCAACACACACCAATGCAGAGCATAAAAACCATAATCTTCCCTGAAACCATCCACTGCCCCTGGTGCAATTACATGGCATGTATACTTTCAGAACCACCATTCACATCACACGATCCAAAATCCCAAGTCTATAGGTAAGATACTCCAGCTCCTCACCTTCCCTCAATTTCCTCTTCTTCCATGAAGAAATCTGCAGGAGAATTTCAGATTCAAACCCAGAAAAGCATCTGAGAATAGAGACACACAGAAGAGTTTATAAGCTGCTCCTATTAAAGTTCTGAAACAGCAATCTATTTTTAAATAGATGACAATATAATGCTTCTAGCATTTCATTCACTGTCTAATCTATCCTGAATTTGCTTAATGCTCTACTCCTTTCTAGCAGCTCTCTATCAGCACAAGAAAAGGCAGCTGTCGAGGCAGAGATCAATGAAAAGGAAAAACCTCTCTAGTTTCATTTTTCTTTGTAAAGCAGGAAATAAACAACAGGAAAATGATCAGTGGAACTAGCTCATAATTAGTGTTTAAAAAAAAGACAAAGAAAAGAGAAAGAAAATGTAGAGAATCAAAATATTATAAAAGACTGTACTACTTTAATAGTGATAATTGCTTGAGCACAACAGATTTTTGTCCATTTATCATTATAATTAAACTACAAAATCTGTTGGGTGGGGTTTTTGTTAAGACACTTCAGAATGAACCTGCTGTTTAAATGGTATGTACAGAAAATTATATGCTCGCAGGAAAACACAGAAAAAAAAAAAAAGCTGACTTTAAAAGCATAATAGTTTTGTACAATACTAAAGGCAACACGTATTGGTGTCACTTGCAGTTCAAATGACTGCACATTTGAAAATATAAAGTTATAAGACCTGCTAAGGTTTCTAGGATAGCTTTTGCAAACAGAGGAAAATGGGAGCAAGAGACACAGAAATACAGCCTGTTCAGATTTTCCAAACTGAGCAGGCTAACAGCACGAGGCCAGCAAGATGAAACAAGATGAGAAATGCTTAATATTGCCCTGAAATCTGAACGAAGTGCAGCTGGCAGTCCAGTAGGTCACATTCTCTCAGGACAAACTCTGTGACTTTGTCAGGTGCTGGACGGGATGGCAGCCTGGGCATGGCCAGAGCTTCTGGCAGTAAAAGGCCAAGTTCCCACGTGATGGGAACCTCCCACCCCTGAGCTCAAGGGCATGATGACAACACTTTTCTTGGGAAGGGCACCCTTCCACCATCCTGATTATTAAAAAAATGCATGGGAAATTGCTGTAAATGCAAGATCAAAACCTTTTATTCTTCACAGTAGTTTACAAATGACATTATGTTGTTTTAGCACTACAGAGTGACAGCAGAAAACAGGTCTGGAAATGAAGACTATTTGCAGTAACAGCTATACTTACAGCAAAGAGGGGACTTTGACTTGTTTGATCTCCTGTACCCTCAATCTAGAAGCCATGTTCCTTTAAGAGTCTGAAACCTCTCGGGAAGCAGACTCATGATCAGCTCCTAAAGAGGTGTATTGGCAGCAATTCTCCAGCAAGCAGCTCAGAGCAGAAACGACACTGTCTTTAATTTTGCCTGATGACGTACCACATGTGAACAGAGTCAACACTGCCTTGAGCTAGAACCGCCTGCTTTGCTGGCACTAAGCTTTTCAGCCTCTAGCATGGAGATTAAGATTCTTCTGGGTCCTCCAAAGCTTGGTCTCTAACTGAACCTTCAACAAGAATATTTACTCTCCTGTTTCTCTGCAGCAGCAGCATTTCTCAGTGCCACAGCACTAGGTTAGAGAGAAAAAGAAAGAAAATGCGTGTCTCTTGCATCCTCTTCATAACTCTAGCACTTAAACCCAGCTAATCACACCACATAATCTGGTGACAACACGCAGAGCTCAAGAGGACTGGAAAAAGATTATTCTCATAACCTCTAAATCATAGGGCTGGCATGAATCATTGAATCTGTTTACAGGAAGAAATAATTTAATCCATTTTTGTCTCTCATTTCTAAACCTGGGGGCACCACTAACCACTCAAAAGGCAAAGATACAGTCATTTACCAGAGTGATCATGGTAGTATTCAACATGAAAACCAAAGAACCATTATTCTAAAAGCCTGTCCTCATCTCAAAGCCAACATCAAGCCTCTATCCTGTACTCCCTGCACTCTCCATATATAACTCCAGCATTTTTCATAGACATGATACAGAATTGAACATATACACCATTTGTGGGGATTGTTAAATCAAAAGCAAAGCAAAAAGACAACCTCTCTTTCCATGCTGTGCTCTCTTCTTGCTCATGAAAACAAAATTAGATGTGCGCATAGACTAACATTGTTCACTCTAGGCAATGTCACAGTTCCTGCTTACTACCCCTGATGATGATACTCCTGATATTCTTTAAGGTGTTTTTAATAGTTTTCCTTTATAACAAACAAATGCACAAAATCACTGCTTGTATGTACAGTTCCCTTTGAAGAAGTAAACAGGTTAAGCCAATGTCTTTAGTGAGTTGTTAGCACATGCCCAAGTCACATACACAGATGACTACAAAGTTTCAGAGGCTATGGGAACTGGACTTGAGGATTTGCTGGAGGAAACAGGCTGCAAGCCTGATGGCTGAGATGCCAGTGATGGAGTCTCACTTCTGATGAATCTGTTCACCTTTTCTATTTTATTACCAGCATGGAATTTCTCATCTTGTAAAGGATTCTGGACAATACATTCACTATTTTTGGACTTCTTGCATTACAACACTAAATTTAAGACAAAATTCTGAGCTTTCTTTGAAAAGTTCTGTAACACTATTGAAGCAGATTAAAAACACCTATATTGGGACCTCTAATATGTCCTGATGAAGCTGAGTTATCTTCCTTCAGCCCATATGAGAATTCCAGTTCTAAGAAAGTTTTCTTTCAATTATTATTTCAGAGTAACGCAGTTTTTTTTTTTTTTAAATTCTGATTTCTGATATACTAGTTCAAGGAAGACAGAAAAAAATAATGTAAATAGAGGCATTTTTGTATCCTTCCTCAAATGGTTTCACCAGATGACCTAGTGTTTGCACTCCAAGATTCAGATAAAATACAGACATCTTTTGAGTATCTCCATATCCCTTCTGTACTAAAACACATCTGTCAATCCCTCTATAAGCAGAACGTCTTGCACATATGAAAATTATGGTAGCATGTGTAAAACTTGCCTACAAATACAGACTCAGAGTCCAAATCAGCTTTAAAATTCAGGAGGCCTTGGCAGGCAGTGCCTGTCCAGAGCATTGAAAGCCCTTACCTACACCATGTTGTATTTACTGTTGGGAGGACTAGTGGAGACCAAAACCGAAAGTGAACTCCCAGTGCTAAAGCTGACAAATCTATGGAGTTTTCACAAAGCACTTCAGAAAGATAACATTTTGGTGGAACCATACTGCACCTAACTGTAATCTCAGTATCAATATTGGTATTTCCTGAAGCTCAGGTCCCTGGTGGAAGAAGACTCTGAAATAAGCAAGGAATTGATTCTTGGTTTTATGCTGTAGCAGTCAGAAACCAGGCTCTTCTGTAGCACCATTTTGTGTAGACTACCAGTCACATCAAGATCATTATCAAGTCTGCCAGACTTCAAAGCCCAGACACATTTACTGAATGCGTTCTCCAAAACTAGCCCTGATTTTTTCTCAGCATTTCTTCCCCCATTTGCAATAAGCACACTTGTCTCTAAGGTGACCTGAATGGCAACATCAAATCAGAAGAAAGCCTTTCTCATTGTGTGGACACACATGTCAGAGAAACACATGCTCCTTCAATGGAACCAGTAAAGCAAAAGTGGGGTCATATTCAAGTGGGTGACCTCAAAAGCTCTTGATCAACTTCTTTCCCTATACTACAGCCCTGAACCCAACATTTCCATTTCACATCCTTCTGATCCCAAAGTCAACTAAATCTTACAATATACCTATCACACAGACTCATGTAGGCAGATAGCCACTGCAGACTCAGACATGCAATATCTGAGGAAAACCACTAGTTGCCCAAGAACTGGGGGTTGCTGGAATTCCTCGTCCCACATTGGCTCTGACCACCACTAGAGCACCCACTGCTCTTACCACTGGCTTTTCACTCCTAACAGACCCTCAGTGCTTGTTCTTTACTTGCCTAAAGAGAGCAAAGCATGGAGTGGTCAATGGAAACAGCTTCTCCCATTCTCTCCCAGATGTTGTAGAGCTAACAGTTGCACAACTTTCAAATTAAATATTGCTGTCACTGTGGGAAGCCCAGTGAAACCCAGCACACTCAAATTATTTAATGTACTCATCCAGCCATGCAAACGCTTTTATTACTAAGAAGTCTGCAGATGAGATAGAACAGAGAAAAAATAACCAATAAAAAAATAAAGAAACTGCCAAGAGACTCTGTTCTCTGAAGGAAACAATTTCTGAAACAACACATTTGTCAAGGAAGCTACATTCTTCTCGTGAGTTGGTGATGTGTTGGCTCTACTTTTAACTTTCACTGATACTAGTATCTTGTCCCTATGAATAGTGTAAGAGTCAATGTCCAAAGACAGTTTCTCTTTTTGTAAATGTCCTCCATTGCCTCATGTGTGTTACATGGAGCTGACAATTAAGTTTCTTTAAAGAACCAGAAGTTATTCCACATCTGGACTAAAACTACTTTAATACATTTTTAAACAAAACAAACCCAACAGAACCCACGTCAAAAGAGTTACTGTGAAGTGGCCTCATGACTTGAGCACCTACTCAGACTACGGTGGTACCTTTGAATCCCTGTCCTAAACCCTGAAGAAGGGCTTCTGATGCAGTATTTCACTGCTTAGGAAGGTGCTGTCACTGCTCAACTATCCTACAGGCATGCCTTGAAAACCATAAGCACCATTAAAGCAAGTTGCTAGGAAGATGGGGAGAGGACAATTCACAGACTGTGATGCAGACCTTTATAGCAATTTATACATAAAATTTATGTACCAGACTATCACCTCCTCACCTGAAAAAAAGTAAAAAAAAATAGTTTCTCAGCACCAGGCTTATGTGACTAGCCCTATGCAAGATACCCAAATGAAGTAATGTCATGTATACCAAGAACTAAGCCTCAGTTACAATGTGTTTGCTCTGACCATTAAGTATAGAAGTTTTGGCAACTTCAGTGTATATTCCCACATACATTCAACACATTTTGCTTGATGACTACATTTTCCTGTGAAGTGTAAGGTTAGTTCCTAGGTACCTCTTAATTGCAAGCTATCATTTTTCTGCCAAACACGTCCTCAGGAGGTCATGAAATCCTGGGTCACCAGAGACCAAGAGGGTGGTATAATCCACACCTGGGAAAAAAGCCAAACCCAGCTCTTACTGATGCTCCAGCACTTTGATCCTGAAGGCAAAACTGCATCTTTTTTTTCTACTTAGCAACATATCAGCTGTTTCAAGAGGCATCAATCAGCCAAAAGGGGTCTAGGACAGAAAAAAACAGGAGGGATTAAAAAAAACAACCACAACAACACACCAAGGAGGAATCAGCAAGAAGGCTTTGAAATAAAATACTTTAGAAAAAAATTTATTACTGATGCAAGAAGTCATCAATGTTAATTACAACTGAATTGCTGTCAAGAGAAATCTCCACCAAATGGATTTGATTACACTTCAAATTAAGGTACAAATCAGACATTGATATGCTGCAGAAGAGCTGACTCTTTGCATTAGCACTACGGAAAGGCTTTCTTTTGATGTTTTTTAAAAAATCTGATCCTGCTAGATTCTGAGCATTTTTCAAGATGTCGTGAATGTCCCGAGCCTCAGGAGAGACCTCCACGTGCACTGCCAGCCTCTAGATGACACCTGCAGAAATGCAGTTCCAGTATTAAATAAGATTACAAGCCCTTAAAGACGAGAGCGCAGCTGCCCTCTCCCCTTGCTGCAGCCAGCAGCACAGATGAGGGAAGCCTACATCGAATTTTATTCCTTCCAAGCAGAAGGCTACAATACACATAGCCACACAGGTCTGCAATGTTCGTGTTTAGTGTGGTGACGTGGCTATGCAATGCACCCCTGTGAAAATAGCCTATGGACTGTAAGACAAGGGGCAAGTTCTTGGTAAACGCCTTACAGCTTTTCCAGGCAGCTCCATGTGGCTAATCATTCCTGGAAAACTCTAATGCCCATGCCTCTGTGGCATGCTCTTTTGTTGTAGCTCAAACAGCCTTGTGCGCTGCTGAGAGCAAGTACTAACGCTGAAGAGATTTACTGCCTGGCTTGTCCTAAGGCTATGTTTTTCAAGAGGAGATAGAGTTTGTACAGTAAAGGCCTGAACAAGAAGCAAGCAGAGCAGACGCTATTTGCTCTGAATTTTTAGCTTTTTATCCAGATGACCCGTACACATTATTAGAACCTAAAATCTAGCACCTACAATCTTGATAACGATGGTCTTTATGAAGGTAACACCAATGAGAAGGTACTAAAATAGAAAATATGAAACAGCAGATGACATTAAGTTCACAATTCAACATTTATACCTTCCAGACCATTAGAACCTTTTAAACACTATTTTCACTTTCACTCCCAAAACTACTCTCTAGTAAGATGCATTAGAAATTCACATGGCAGAGCTACAGGCAGAGGATTAAAAATTTGTTTCAGAAGTGTTTTCTCCTTCCACCCCATTCTTAGAAAGGAAAACCTAAGATATTGTATATTTAGAAACCAGAATTTAAGAAAAAACATTGTGCAATCACATTGCTTCCCACCTTCCACTTCCCTCTGTGACTTAAGCTAGGGTAAGGCAATCACTTATGGCAGCACGTCTCAGGGTATTTCCAAATGTCAAATACCAATTATATAGAAGAAAAACATATATGCAGACACAACTGTGTAAAGAATATCAACACTTTGAAAATATAAAAAGTAACTAAATCATCAATAAATACTGTGCTCCAAGAGAAGCACCACTTTAACTGGGTGATAAATAGTTGCATAAGGAATAGATATTTCCAGATACGTTACAGGGAAGCAAACCTGTAATTATAAATTAGACCTCTCAGCTGTGACATTTTGCAGCCTACCAGCATCCAAAAGGAAACAACGCTGACACAAAAGCAATAACTTTACATTTTTTGGCTTATAAAATAGTACAATGATGAAACTATAGAGCTAAATCCTATCCTGGACTTGAATGCTGGTCCTGGGAGAGCAAACACAGGCCTGGTTGCTCCAGGCAGTGGCCCACAACCTCATGGATTCAGGCAGCTACTGAGGTGACAGGTCTAAGTGGGCATCCAGAGACTGACCCTCACCTCAGCTCATTCCAGGAACCACTCCCAGCCCAGGGATGCAGCTGTAAAACTGTGATGCAATTCCACGACTTGGTGCAGGAGCTTTTGGAGCAAAACGATGGACAATCTATTTGTGAAAAAGGTACTATTTTGGCATGATGGCAGTATAAACTATAAAGACAAAAAATCAACATCAAAAGCAATTTACAGATGAAAACCTGACGCTAATGGCTGATAGCTGTTTTTTTGCACTCTACAGATCTAAATCAAGTACATCAATAATGTTTTCTTATGGTTAAGGTCAACAAAATAAAAATTAATTAGAATAATTTACATTTAATAATGATTTGTTAACTAATTAATAAAATTAATGGATATAAGATCAGTGACACCTGTATCCTTTTGGGTGAAGCAAACACAGTGTGGGCAAACACAGTAGACAGAGCTGCCCACAGAGGTGGCCTCAGGAGCCTCAGGGAGAGCAGCCCCAGGCCACCAGTACGCAGTGTAGCATGACACCCCAGGGAAGGTGGTGGAGGAAGAGAAGAGAGAGAACTTTCAGGGTTTATCAGCAGGCTGGAGCGGCAAGCATATAAACTGTTTCTTGCTCTTCTGTTTCACTGTATTTGGAAAAGCAAGACTTCCCTAATAAATGTTAATGAAAATGAGCCACTGGGATTTAAACAGTGGCTACTTATTATAAATGTTAAATTTATTGATGCTGGTTAGCGATCAGTTCTCTTTCGGTGCAATTATGTCACGCTTGGCCAAAGAAGTGGAACTTTTATTTAAGAGCAGAGCCCCAGGCTCAATTCTACAGTGTAATTTTTGTACCTTCTGGATACCAGACCAGTCTTGGGAATGAGCTGATAGAGACTCTTCAACTTGACTTTTCCAAAACCAAATTTCTAAATGGGGATTCTGTGGAACCTGTAGCCAACACAAAAAACCAACTTACACAACTATGTCATATATAAAAATGAAGCTAAAAATAAGAAGGACTGGTGGACTCTCCCACTGCAGCTATGAGCACAGCTTCGTGATGTCCCTCTGTTGTGGGTTAAGCAGAGGAGAGTTAATTTTTTTTTTCTTTTCCCTTCTCTTCATAAATAGCTAGCAAAAAGCTATGTTTTGGATTCCTGCTCAGGAGAGAATTGATAAGAGAAGAACGTTTATAGTTATTGCTAGGATATTGCTTTTTGTCCTCAAGGACGAGATACATTCAGCCTCTCTCCTCTCCATAGACAGAGCAGGGGGGGAGAAACAGTCTGGCTTCTAGCTTGGGATTTGCTTTTAGGTCAAGATTGAGAAGCAGACTGACCAATTATTCCATCCCATGCACGTCATACCCAGTATATAGGTGAGGACTCTTCCGGGAGAGCTGGTTTTTCACTTCCCTTTGGCTCCTGATTCATCTCGCTTTGGGCACTTGCGTTCGCTCTCCCAAGGCCTTTCCCCCCCCGTCCCCCCACGGTCGCCGTTAGCTCTCGGCCCGGGACACTCGTTTATCTCCGTTCCGTGAGTTTAGGCATCCTCCCTCTCCAGGGGGATCATTAGCTGTTTGCTTTTTTTTTTTTTTTTTTTTTTTTTTTTTTCG
>WKFP01014418.1:173588-185851 GCA_011057875.1 Pterocles orientalis | reverse complement strand
TTTGGTTTTTTTTTTTTTTCTTTTTTTTTTCCCCTGCTTCGATCAGCTCTCGGGCTGGGATGCTTGGGCGTGAGTGCCTCCAGGAGCGGTGCACCCTTTCCCCCCTTTCTGCCCCCCTTTTCTGGGGGGAATCGTCTGTGCGGTTTCTGGGGATTATTAGCTGGCAACAGGCTGAGCCTTTTCAGGGGGGCAGCATAATTGTGTATCACCTATTCTCTCCCTCCTTCGGGGTCATTGGCTGGGAGTGAGCTGGGCCTTTGGTCATCAGGTGGGGAGGGGCAGTATCACTGTGTATCACATTGCATCTTTGTATATAGTATTATTTCTAATATTATGGTAGTTTAGTCATTAAATTGTCCTTATCTCAACCCACGAGTCCTCTTTGCCATTTACCTCTTTAATTCTCTCCCCTATCATTGGGTGGGGGCAGGGACTGTGTGAGCGGGTGTGTGTGGTTTGGCCCTGAGCCGAGGGCCAACCCGTCACACCCTCTCAGCCCAGAACTAACTCAACTCATGGCAGCCTACCAGGGCAGAGAATACAGCCACCAGCACAATCACTTCCTGCAGGGCTTGGAAAGGCTGATTCTTTCAATGGTGTTGTACAGAAAACAGCATTATATCTGGGGGTATTGTGGAGGAGAGGTCTGTCATTTTACGCAAATGTGGCACCTTGAAGAGGCCACCTTGCACGTGTGAACCGGTCCTGGTTACCTTGACTTCCTGAGAGCCTTCACAAACACTGAAGTTCATGAGTTCTTCTCAGCAAACTATAGGAAAAACTACGGAAGTAAGAACATAGTAATTACAAAATAATAAAAGAGGGATCTATAACTGTGGATCAGTTCAAACCAGGAGTATTTCTCCTGAATTGTTCAGTGCCAGATGAGTTTTCAAGCACGCTCCAATCGCCTTGCAGGGAATACTCATGTTTTCTAACTTCCTCCCAGATTTCTCATTTTGCAACAAAAGCTTTAACAGTCATGACAGCATCAGCACCTACTGTTGCACAGTGTAATAACCAGATTATCTTAATAAGAGACTAAAGACTCCTTAAACTTTTGATACAATCTCTAAAACATAAATGACATAATAATTTAGACTGAGAACAATGACTTATTATAAACACCTGGAAAATATAATGGGACACAGAGCCAAGTCATACACTTCTATTACAGCAACAAATTGCTCTACAGTTTAACACTGTGTCTTTCCTAGAAGATTGGAAGTGCATCAGTTGGAAGCTGGACACTACTTTAAAATAGGGGAATGGAGAGCATTTAAACCAGCTGTTACCTAGCAGCTCGGTATCAATGATCTAATTTGGAAACTGGATTAAACTTCATGGATTAAAACAACGCTGCACAGCTGCATGGATTTATGGCTGCCATGACAACCAGCAGAAAATGTATCCCACTAATCCTCTCCAAGCAGATCTGTCTCCATGCAGCATTAACAAGATTTATCACTAGCACAGACATACATATAGTGATTTCATTGCAGATATCTAGATTGGTATAATCTCTAACTCTCTCTGCAGCTTAAAATACCAATTCAAATCAGAAGGAAAGAGAGGCTCAGTTTATGAAAGAATGCTGTAAGCAATGAAACATCCTTGGATGTTAACTGAAATGTACAATTTCTTAGAAAATACTAGCATTTTTCCAATTAATTTTCCAGGGTACTGAGTGTGCAAATATGCATTTATTTTACAAACATAATAAAGCGGCTCTTACCTTAGGCCTCCCACATTAGGCAGAATCCTCTCTTATTTCAAGCAGGAGACACACTGATTTCTATTTTGGAGTTACCTTTCTCAATTACTTGTTTTCCTTCTTATGAGGGGAAGAGTCTTTGATTTTATGCATCAGGAAAGAAAGTCAGGAAGCTGGACAGTGTTTTCATTCCACTACTGCCTGCTTGCAGAATTATTTGTGTAATCATAATGAAGTACAGAAAAAGGAAAAGAAAAAGGAAATAAAAGTAATTTACCTACTTTATAGGAACAGTCAGGGGCTGAGCTAATTAATATTTGCCAAGTGTCCTAAAAGAGAGCTGTCTATGCATGAAGAACTACTTTTTTCTGAACACACAGAAGAGCCATGCTGGAGATTTTCTCAGGGTTAGCCAAGATTTTCAAAAGTTTAAGATTGTTCTTTGCCTCACAGTAAAAATCAGGAAGAGAAGCAAACACTCCTGACTTTTAGGCCTCCAGAATAATCAGAGGCCAAGACTGGCCATGCAAAAGTTTTGCCTTGTTTTCCCTGCAAGTAGCTAATCCCACCTCTTGTCAGTATGTTTCGAATTAGTGTGCTCTTGCTTGTGATGTTCTTCACCTCAGTGTAACTTCGCCTCCAAAAAAAAAAACCAAACCAAAAAACCCCCTGCTAATCCCCCTGCAAAGAGCACCTTTTGAACATGTATCTTACAAACATCTCTGCCACTTGTGCTTCTCCCAGGAGAAGCACTACAGCTGCCACAATGCCGTATCTGCATCTTGTGGAGCAGGAACCTTCAATGCCTCCACTCCAAAAAGCATCTCATTTTCCCGGAGGTGAGGTGCAGAAAATCCTCCCATGAAGTTCAACCTACAGGACCCAAAGAAAAATCCTTTTTCAGCAAAGGGTTAGTTGGTCAGTTTATTGTCATGCGGTTACAATATAAGCAATCAATTCTTTCCCAGTGCAACTTAGTTGCCTTCAAAACAGAATCACTAGATCAGAATGTATTATAATAAATTATTTATATTTGCAATAGTGCAGGCCCTGTGTTAGTTTACAAAATCATTTTGAGCATTTTCATATGCTAAGGACCCCAGACTGGACAACATTTTTAAAAATACCCCAGAAACTGCAATTTTTAAAACAACACCCTCGAGAAATCCCAAACAAGTAACTGTAAGAACAGTAAAACCAGCGTATTCCGGTACCTTAGCTCCTTATTCCCAAACAGACCAAGCAGAACTAACTAAAATCCTGAGGTCCTTGCAGCTATTTGTGGGATAAGTTAGTACTAGGAAAAGATGTACCAGTTGAATTAAAAGCACTAGAAGATGGATGATAATATTTAAGTGGCCAGGAAAAATTAACTCAACCAAATTCACTCATTTACAGCCACAGGATTGCTCAACCCCTGGAACTTCTTTAGATCTGAGAAAATGCTTTAAAATAAATTACCCAGTGCAAGAAAAAAATACTATATAGGTAATTTAGGACCCTTTTTAGTATAGCGATACTTTTTAGATCCAGTATTTTACACACACGGGCACAATCGCCCTTCCGTCCCCCAGGAGATTTCCAGCCTGGCTCCCGGAGCGCGGTGCGGGGACAATCCCAACACGCCGTACCGTGTGCGCACCACGCCAGCAAGCCTCGGTGTCAACTCAATCAACTGAAGCGCCAGCCAACACCCCTAAAGGTGGAAGTACCGGAACTGCACATTTCTTGTGACGCCCCCAGTGCGGTGCCTGACAGCTGTGTCCCAACCCAGAAGCCACCCACGTCCTGGCTCCTGCCGTGGCATCAGCCATGTATTTTTTACGTTAAGCACAACATGGGAGTTCTCAGACTGGAAACATTTCGGCTTTAGGCTCCAGTTAGGCCCAGCATAAGAAGAGGGCGTCGGATAAAGCACACGTGACTCTCAAATAATCTGTATTTAAATAACAATTAAAGCCCACCCACCCCGGCACCGCCCCCGGACGGCTCCCCGTCAACAGCCAGAGCCCCTCTCCCCCCGGACCCCCGCCCGGCACCGAGTGACACCGGCACCGCTTCGCTCTGTTCAGAGTGTTCGGAAGAAAGGTCAGAGCTAGAGAGGGCTGCCAGGCCTGCCGGCGCGGGCAGCGCAGGTACCTGAGAGCCAGCCCTTTCCCTCCGCCTCCGGCCCTTCCCGCCGCCCAGCGGACCGCCGCGGATCAGCGCCGCCGCAGCCCCGGCCCGCCGCCCGCCATTTGCTCCCGTCAGGCGGCCCGCCATTTGCCCGCCTCCCTCCCCTCCCACGGCGGGGACGGGTCTTTCTGCCCCACCGCGCCCCTCGCCTGCCCTCGGGGACAACGGGGGGCCCGCACGGTTCCCGGTTGAGTGGGGCAGCCCTGACCGACGGAAGGCAGCTCTGGCCGAGGGTGCTGGCTGTCCGGGCGGAGGCGCTGCCGTTCCCGCCGAACCTTGGACAGCTCCGGCGGCGGGCTGCGCTCCCGCTCCGGCCGGCTGGCATAGGCCCCCGCGCCCCCTCACACCCTCCCGGTGCCCCTGTCCCCGCGTTTGAGGTCCGCAGCCAACGAGCTACTGGCTGCGCTCCCGTCCTAGCTTCAGGTCTTTTAACGGTACAAATAATTTCCCCGGAAGGCCGCCAGCCCCCGTGTAAAGGCGCGGGAAAGACAAGCCCCAGCAGGGACAGTGCCAGATCACTGCAGGTTGCAGTTAGAGGAAAAAGCCGTGAGGCCGAAGGCACCGGGGAGCTGCGCCGGCACCTCAGTGTGCGCACGAAGCCGTGGCGAGGATGCGAACACGGGCACGCTCATAAAGTTGAGTCCGGCAGTGGCTGAAGCTGGACTAGATGGGAGCTGGCATGTGGGGAAAGGCCTCCAGCTTCTGCTGTGCCTGCCTGAGCTGCCAGCTGTTGGACAAGCTACAAATTATTTGTATTTTCATGATAAACAGGTTGCTTTAATTTTTAAATGATTTGCTAGTGGCAAACACTACAGTTTAAGAGTAGAGTTGTTGGAAACAGCAGCAAAAAAACCCAAGTACCTGCACATTACATTTTCATGATAGTCCCTGTAGGAGAGATACTTCAACCCTTAAAAATAAGCAACCAAATTAAACTTCCATTATAAATATTTTCTCATTGGAGAAATAATGAGTCACAGAATTTGTGTAAGAGAGCACCATATTTGGCACCGTTTGCTAATTACAAGTTCCACTGCTGGCAGGCAAAACAAAGCAGAGGCTTCTCGATCCTCTAGTGACCATTTCACACAGGACTGACATTCAATTTCATCCGCATAAGCTTGCAGATGGAACATGCTTTGGCTCAGGAAGACTGGTTAAAAAAAAAAAAAAAAAGCAGCTAGTCCTTTCGTATATTTCCTGAATAAATCGGTGTTTCTCAAACTATTGATCAGCTCCCTTTTCCCTGCTCTATTTTCCGTAGTAGATTGTGGTGTCCCATGAATATCACATATAAAATCCTTCTTCTAACTTCAGTCTCAGACTAATGCTGAATTTCATTTTATATCCAGACGCACTTTGTGGGTTTTTGTTCACTACAACTTTTCCATTTCTCACCGCCTAGACCCCACTTCTTCAGCTGATTAGTTTCATTTGGCATAAATTCAATAACTGACACCCTGTGCCGCCCCACTGCAAGCTACAGACCAGGACACGCATAACACAGGGCTCTGGGGACCAGCAGCATGTATGTATTTATCAGAGGATCATAGAATGGTTTGGGTTGCAAGGGACCTAAAAGATCATCTACTTTCACCCCCCCTGCTACAGGCAGGGACACCTCTCACTAGACCAGGTTGCTCAAAGCCTCATCCATCCCCTCCAGGGATGGGGCATCCACAGCTTCCCCGGGCAACCTGTTCCAGTGCCTCGTCACCCTCACAGTGAAAAATTTCTTCCTAATATCTAATCTAAATCTCCCTCTTTCATCTTAAAGCCATTACCCCTCATCCTCTCACTACACTCCCTGACAGAGAGTCCCTCCCCATCTCTCCTGTTGGCCCCCTTCAGGTACTGGAAGGCTGCTGTAAGGTCTGCCTGGAGCCTTCTCTTCTCCAGGCTGAACAACCCCAACTCTCTCAGCCTGTCCTTGTACAGGAGGTGCTCCAGCCCTATGACCATCTTCATGGCCCTCCTTGGGACGCACTCCAACAGGTCCATGTCCTTCCTGTGCTGAGGACGTCAGACACAGAACTCCAGATGGGGTCTCACAAGAGCAGAGTAGAGGGGGAGAATCACCTCCCTCAACCTGCTGGTCACACTTCTTTTCCTTTAGAAGGAAGAACTCCTCCACTGGTGTGTAATACAGAGTTTGGAAAGTTCTGTGTGTCTACACAGACATTTGGGGCAGAAAGAGAATGGCAAGGTGACAACTCCAGAGAGCAGCCAGAGCTTCTGATTCACCCACCACTCTTCCCTCCCCTAGTATCAGTGGTTGCAATACAGAAGCATGTGGGGCTCCGCCTGTGGGAGAAATTTGGGCTTCAGGGGCTGGGGAAGGAAATTATAGGGAAGAGGGGGTTGCAGAGGGACAGGCTCTCCAGGGGAGTTCTTACTCGAGCAGTGCCTTTTACCCTGTCCCTCACAGTGAGAAGAGGATTGCTCATGGTCCCACCATGCTCCCACCTAGGCTCAGCAGGTGTCCGGATGGGGCAGCACTAAGTGCAACAACAGAGCATCATTTCTGTCCTACCAAATTAATGAACAGTTGTTGAAAAGGGGAGATCAAACAGAACAGAGAAATAGCCCAGCTGTGCTTACCAAACCACAGTCCTGCTACCAATACCATGTAACTGCTCAATTTACGTTGGGCTTAAGTTACCTAAAAGTTAGTTTAATTGGTTTAATTCCAAAAATACAGACTGTGTGCCTCTGTGCACAAATACGTAAAAAATTAAAATTATGCAGCTAAGCGAACAGGCCTGCGTTATCAGAAGCCAGCTATAAGTACAATAGCCAACTTTCACTTTCATGATTAACATTGGGCCACAGTCTTCCCTCTGCACAGAATTTCATCACATACTATTTGCATCTCAGAAACACAGAACATCAAAAAAAAAAAGAATACAAGTTACATTCATCAATTTGTTTGAAATTTTAATCCATGTTGGTTTTGCAACAGTTTCTCAAAGGCTATGATGAAACACAAGAATAACTTTGAACGAGACTAAATAAAAGCACCTATCCAAGGAAATAATTCTGCACGTGGAGAAGACTGAATAGAAAAGCCTGATTTTAACTAAGACCTACAGAATTACCAAGAGCATTAGGGAACATCCTTGCAAAAATTTATCTCCAGTTAAGGCTTTGAAAAGAAAGTTTTTCAGAAGTGTGGAGCACCTCTAATCTCAAGGCAATATTTGAGATTTAGAAGTCCCTAGCATCCCTGAACATAGAACTATAACAGTATTTCCTAAACAAATCTAACTTTACAGTAAACAGCTATTAATCTTATTAAAAATGAGATTGATTCTTACCACTGAGACCTGGGACTGTAATTGCCAGTAACTCAGTTATTCCTAATCTATTGGATGAAACAAATAATGCAACATTTAATGGTTGGTATTGTTTTATTGTCTAATATTGATTAAATTATTTACACTCGTGCTTTTCAACCCACAGTTTAGCACTCATACCTATGGCTTTTACTTTTATGTTTAGCACATCTTTGTGTCAAGTGTCAAAATTTTGTTTCAAAAAAACAGGAACCTGATACCTTATAGAGAAGTCTCCTCTATGTTTAAACATACTCATTTTCAAAAATGACAATTATAAGAGTCTGCTGGTAGCCTTCCTCCAGCTTACATTTACCACAGATTCTGCCAACCTTTTCTTATTTTATAGTGCCCCTTTTCAAGTGTCCTGCAGCATTCCTGTAGAATCTGTTTCCTCCCCCAGCCCCCCGCCTCTAAATTTAATGCAAAAAAAAAAAAAAATCAGTAGCTGACAATTTTAAGCAAAAATATAAAGCGCTGTGACATTACCTACATTGCCTTTTACTGAACTAGGTTCTTAAACACTCTATGAACTTTGTGGAAATTTAACCAGTCAGTGTGGAAAAGGCACAGGATTTTTGTGCTCCGAGACCTCCAGCAACAATGTTTTTTTCCCCCAGCCTGAAAGTTAGGGACCACTGTTAGGATACAGCAGTCTGATTCAAAAATTCACAGGTACCCAGTTGCCACTTACAATAGAACTCACCAGATTTTACTGATTCTTCTGCCACAGACACTCTGAGAATCTATAAAAAGAGTTTGCTTCTATTGTAAGACGAAAAGAGGTGAAGTTACACTTACATATCCCCAAAGACGGTGTACCAATGATACAACCTATTGATTATTAAATGTTCACAAAGCTGTCCATGTCTGTGGTAGTTTCTGCTGCGTGGTATTACATGAATGCAAAAAATAATTTTTCACATGAGAGAAGTTCAGTTGTACGTGAAGAAAGCTAATCTTGGTCCACTTGTCCAGCTTGCTAAGGACAGCATATTGGAAACATTACCACAGACAGTTCAAAAACCAATGTAAAAGCTAACAAAAATAATTTGGTATTTAATTCTTAAACCTGCACAGTGTCGTTATTTGTCCTAGTCATCCACCTTTTCATTCTGCATGTCTGCTGTTGAGTTTTTAAGTCTTCAGCTTGTTCATGATCTTCCTTATTTGCATCATCTACTTGATCAGGGTTCCTTTTCTTCTGCTTCTCCCTGATCAACACTTTCATACTCCGCTTGTTCAAGGTCTGTTCCATCTATAAGTTCTGCCTGTACTTCTTCCATCTGTATTTGATTTACGTGCCCAACATGTAACTGCTCCACATGAACTTCAGCACCTTGATGAGTCTGAATGTGTTCAACTTCCAAGTAACTAATTTGCACCTGTTCTTGCAGTTCCTCCATCTGTGTGCCTTTCACTTGATTGTCCTGTACCAGATCCTGGTGCATCTGTTCCACAGTTACATGTCCAGCATCCACTTGTACCTGAATTACTGGTAGGACATGGACTTGCTCCACTTGTTCTATTATAGTCATTGATGTCACTGGTTCAGCTTCCACAGCTTCCACTGGAAGGACCTCTTCTGTCACTATCCGTTCTGAAATATTGTGCACTTCTTTGAGATGCCTTCTAAGCTCACTGCCTTGCATAAACCACAAATCACATAAGGTGCAGTGGTTGGGTTTGTCACCGGTGTGTATTACCAAGTGATCTTTGAATTGATCCCAGCTGTTAAACACGCTGTTACAAACCTGAAACAAAAGATACAGTAAGTTAAACAGTGCCAACAGAAATATGACAAAAAGTGTAGTGCCTATTTCAGATCATGGCTCCACATAGTGTAGTTTCTGGATACTTTGATTAAAAAAAACATATACGTTAGAAGTAAAAGCTGAGAATTCTGCTTCAGATGAACCGAAGACCTGATATTAATTTTTAAGAAACAGTGTGCAACTTCAAGTTGTGCATACACAGGATACCTAGGAAATTTATGAGTCAGTACAGCATTTGAAAGTTTTCACGTGCAGTATCATGTCCCAATAAATGTCCAGGGTGGAAAGCTGTTTATGTAATAATACTGTACAATTAGAGTGTAATACAAACTGTTCTTTTACTGAAGTTCTAGATGCAGTCAGTACTACTAGCCAGCTTCTCCTTAGCAGCTTCCATTTGCTCGTGACCTTGTGAGGCTTAACTGACTAGACTGAACTCTTACGTTTTGCTATTTCAGAAAAACACTTGAGTGATTTCCGGAAGTAAAACTCTCTTAAAACTCCGTCCCTTTAATCATCTTCCAGCTAAAAGTACTTCTTCAACTGCAGATGCACAATTTTCACAAAGCACATGAGTATACTTCCTTCCCTTCAGCTGGCACTGAGGCAAGCAGCCTTAAAACAACACACACAGACCGCAGACATGAATGAGGTGCCAGGGTAGGAGAGGGAGAAGAGTGGGGTACAGTCAGGTTGGAGTAAAGAAACAGACTCAGGAGTCTTTGTCCATGCAAGTGTTCCTGGTTGCAGAAAGCAGCCAAGAACATGCTTCAAGGCCCCTTCACTGCTGGCAAATAGCTTTGAAAAAGATTGTTCCAGCTCCTCATGATTTTCAGCAACAGCACAAAAGACTGATGGAGTATCTGAAAGGGATTAACTCAAGAACAGGTCTCTGTAGCAGTTGTTAGCTTTTACATTGGTTTTTAGTGACCAAGTACCCCTTATATATATAAATCTACAGCATTTATATTTGCTTTGACAACATTAGAGATTGTCATCATAAGTTGGAATGACTGTCCAGACAAAGTCAATATATTGGGTGTCAATCAGAAGAATAATAAAATAGGAAACAAAATAATATTTTGTATTTTAGACTTTAGTGAAGCATGCTGACAAGTGGGAAAGGCCTACGTCAGTTCATTGAGAACCTTGAAAAGAAAGCTGAAAGATCAGTAAGATGCAGATGAACCCTTATCTACCCATAAGAATCTCTCTGATCAAAAGTATTATGAGGCTCTATATCAGTAATTCCATATTTTAAATGGAACTACTTAGACATAAGAATGTATCTGCATGTTGTAGTTGAATGTGACCCTTATATTTATTTTACTAAAAGTAGCTCTCGGAGACATAAGCCCACTCTCATTGCCTTTCTGCTCAGTACTCCCACACTCCCTCAGCACAGGAAAAATGTATCCTGCCTCAGACTTTGCTACTTCCATTACCCACCTGACATTCGTACAGCTTCTTTCTTCCCTTTTTAGCACCAGCTCCAGACCGACAGGCTGTCAGGTGACATTTGAGCGTGCTATTCCTAGCAAAATGTTCATGGCAGTTTGGACATTCAAATGGTTTTTCACCTGTTAAGACAGACAGAGGGACTTTTAAGTGTATAAAACCAGCCAGTTTTCTGTCAGCTCTCTCATCTGCTCCTCTCCTTTTCTGTAGGTTGATAAATACACTGTAAAGTCATGTCCGACTGGATCATTCTACAGCAGAAGAGAAAGACAATCTATGTAAACTTTATGTAAATCAAAGTGCAAAAACCTAATGCAGAGTTTAGGAAAATTTAGAAAAAAAAAACAATGTAACAACTACCAGTGTCTCTGTTTTTTTAGGGAAATCAGATTACTACTCTGATGAAGTATCTTAAAGAAATAGAAGCTATTTCTTTCTTTTCATCTGGTACTATTTACACTTAAAGAACTAATATTAGTAAATATACAAAGTAACACATTGAAGAAGGAAGTATTTAAATAGCACAAAATTTTATTTTCAAGAACAATAACAGCTCATGCTTGAGAGCTGAAACTGAGCTCCAGTAAAAGAAGTTGGCACTGAATGACCACAAAATAACAATGCACCAGTGTTAAACAAACAAACAAACAATGCCCTCTCACCCCAAAATACAGTGAAGAGAAAGCAGAGGGGGACATAAACGGGTGCAAGCAAGTTAAAAATTCCTTTCAGTTTGGCCACCTCATTTCAAACCTAGTACCAAACACAGAAGCCAGCTGAGGACAACAGCTTTTTCATCCAAAGCAGCATATTGTTGCTACTTGGTGACAGTAATAACAAAGAACAACTGGTGCCTCTGTTTACTAATTTCACCATGCACAAACACAATGAAATCCAAGGAAATTAAAGTCCAAAAAATTAGGAACAGTTGTTTCTTCTGAAAGTCTGATAATGAATCTACGGAGGTTCTGACACCACCATCACTACTGAAACAAATGGCTTGAGAAATTCCAAAAGAGGCTGGGACATTTCAGTGAACAACGTAAGAATTGATCCTAGCTAGTTTAAAAGCCTGCATTTTCAGGACTGCAGTAGTTGTCAAATTCCTACATCAAAAAGATACCAACACTGCAAAATTATCTATTTCTGCCCCAATTGATACTTTCATGTTATTGCTGGTGTTGTGATTAAGCAGCAAGAGGATTAAATACTTTGTAGGACATTTTCTCCCAGGCCTTTTAATTTCATTTTAGCATTCATCCTGTTCTATACAGAAGTCAGAACTTAGAAAGCCTTTGGCTCTATGAAAGTTTTTTCACTGACCTTAGAAGACCACAGTTAAATTATAGTATCTGTTTTGATTTTAAGATTAAGGTTTTTGAAAATGCTAAGCCCAAAGCAATTAGATTCCATGCGTTATACTTGTTGTATCAATATATATGTAGAAAGTACTCTGTATCTCCTGTGATATGCTAAGTTGCTTTGTCCCCAAAATCCTTTGTTGCAACAGCAAGCAACATATTCATAGAATCATAGAATGGTTTGGGTTGGAAGGGACCTTAAGGATCACCTAGTTCCAACCCCCCTGCCATGGACAGGGACACCTTCCACTAGACCAGGTTGCTCAAAGCCTCATCCAGCCTGGCCTTGAACACCTCCAGGGATGGGGCATCCACAGCCTCCCTGGGCAACCTGTTCCAGTGCCTCACCACCCTCACAGTGAAAAATTTCTTCCTAATGTCTAGTCTAAATTTACCCTCTTTTAGCTTATACCCGTTACCCCTTGTCCTCTCACTACACTCCCTG
>WKFP01014418.1:66538-147473 GCA_011057875.1 Pterocles orientalis | reverse complement strand
CCCCGCGTGCCTCCCTTGGGCTTCAGCCCTGGCGCCCCGCGGCCCGCCACGGCCTTCCGCACCCTAGCCACAGCCCCATTGGCGGACCCAGATGGCAGTCAGCGCAACCCCCGCCAATCGTAAGCCTAAGGCAAAGCCCGCCCAGACAGAGAAGCCAATGAACGCCCGCCGAGTCCCAGGAACGGGAGAAGGCGGAAGGCCTAGCCGACTTCGAGTGCCCCCCGGGCATGGGCGCTCCGAGAGCGCTGCGGGGGGCCGCCAGCGGGCGCGCGTATCCCACAGGGGCGCCCCCGAGAAGGGGACCCGGCCGCTGCCGGCCCGAGCCGTGCGCTTGGCAGCGCCGTCGCTTCGTTAGTCCGTATTACGTCATCAAAGCGCGCATTAAATCGATCCCTTTTCAATTCCCGGCCGGGTCGCGCCCCAGCGGCGCGGCGCCCCGCGGGGTGGGAAGGCGGTTCCGCTAGGTACTCACCGCGAGGAGCCCCTCGCCCCGCCGCGTTCGCTCTGCCGTTACCGCTTCCTGCTCCCCAGCACGCTGGAAAGCGGGGCGGGCGCCGGCCAATAGCGACTCGCATTCCCGGCCTGCAACGCGCGGGGGAAGTGACGTCCAGCTCACCTTTCACACGACAGGGCGCGCAGCCGGCGGGGGGCGGGGCCCGGCGACCCGATGCATTCTGGGAGTTGTAGTCTCTGTGTGTGTCTCAGCACCGTGCCGCTGCGGGCGGCCAGCGGCCGTCCGGGGGCGGGGGGAGCGCCGCCGTGACGAGCCGCGGCCGAGGCGGGCCCGGGAGGGGAGCGGGGCCTGGCTCTCCCCCCAGGGCTGGCACCCCACGTGCCGCCGTGGAGCAGGCGGTGGCCGCGCGGGGCGGTGCTGCCGCGGGAAGCGGCGGCTCTGGAGGTGGCTTCGTGGCGCCCTCGGGCGGAGCAGTGGCCGGAGCCCCGGCGGCGGCGGGCGGCCACCCCGCCCAGCAGGAGGGTTGGCGGAGGAGGTGGCCATGGCGGCGGCCTGGCGCCCGCCGGTGGCCGGTGTGGCAGCGGGGAGGTGGCTTGGCTGGGTGGCCTGGGAGGGGCAGGGCTGGCTTCCGACGAGGAAGGGAAAATGCAGTTAACTCCACCGTGAAGATAAGGCTGGAAGTTAGGCTGTGGCTGGGCCCGGGAGCAGGCACACCCCCAGCTCTCGCAGACGAGACTCGACCCTGGCAGGATCGTCTCCAGCTCCCTTTGCTGAACCAGCCTCCTCTGTTACACAGCCACGCCTCCACACAGGGCATGTGGACTGTTTATGATGTACATTAAGTGGTACTTGAAATGAGTGTCATAAAGTGGCGTCAAAAACTGCGCTGAAACAGTGCCCAGCAAGGCTTGGTGTTCCTTTCTGGGGTGCCCAGCTCTGCCCCTCCAGCGCAAGAAGAAAACGGCCAAGCAGCAGCTAACAGCTCCAGCAGAGCTGCTGGGTTTGTTTGGCTGAGGTGCCTTAGGTGACGGTAACAAGTGAGTGGCACTGGCTGTGGCTGGCCCCTCTGCTGTCCCGTTTGGCCACTGGCCACATGAAAGGCAGGTTTCTCTCTAGGTCAGAGACTTCAGGGGCATCCTTAGTCAGCAAGGCTTTGTATGTTATCACCAGAGGAAAATGTATTCATCCAAATAAACCAGTATCAAAATGTTAACTTGCGACAACAGACGCAATGTTCACTGCTTTGGCAGCCTCTATGTCAATCATGACACCAGAAGAGCTGCTGCGTGCAATGGCTGTATGTTCTTATGAGCTTGCCCATGTAATTCCTGTGAAAGACCTTGTTCGTGAACTTCTCCCTGGTGCCAGATCTGATTGACTACTTTTGGCATGTTCATCCTCCACTAAAAAGGGTAAATGCCTATGAAATTAATGCAGCTGTTCAGCGTAGCAATCCTACAATATCAAACAAAACATAAATAATAGACATTCAGCCAAGTTCAAATTCATTTTTATGTACTCTTTAGTATGTAAACACTTTGGAGTCTACGTGGTGTTTTATAATACAGGAACACAACAAAGTTTTATCAATACTGATGGTTTGTAATATTAAAAAGTTTGACGTAAAATTTATGTCCCTTTTCTATTTCCTCATGTTATTGCTTAATGGCCTTGCTAATTTAACAATGCTACTGTTCTTGTCAGTAGGTCTGCTTAGACAATTATTGTCAAGCTAGGAGTTGTCTGCCACACCCATTCTTGTTCCCTGGTACACACAGTATATTAGGGATGTTGAAATTTCCTGAATTTAAAAAACATAAAGGTTTGCTTTAAACCATTATAGATCTCATTTTTATTTGAAGAACTGTACCTCCAATAGGTTGTAATTCAAATTGAAATATTGCTAAAGTTACCACTATATGACCAAAATGCAACACAAGAATTAAAAATTTCAACTTCAGCACCTTCTACCTATCCAGACAAGGTTGCTGGTTTGCTTGTTTTTAATTAATTCATGTTTTTTTCTGTCCATGTGCCTTTTTTTTCCCGTGCTGTTTTCCATAGTTTTCTTTACTTTTTTTCCTATGGCTTCAGCCTTCATTGCACTGTCAGATTAGATGGGAGCTTTTAAACAAATAGTTCATAATTTGTCCTAATAGCTTTTCAAATATGAAATGAGACTGGTTGAGCTATAACCTTTTAATCTCTTAGAGATTAGTGTGGTGTTTCCCAGCACTAGCTCTAGGATTTCTGAGAGTTATGTTACAAAACAATAGAATTTAGTTGTAAATCTCAAAATAACTTGGTTTATAGTGCATTTTATTTACACAAGGAAAAAGATGTTAATCAAACATCCAAATGGTCTTTAGCCATATCTCTACTTCAACCCATATTAGGCATTGGCATGGCTAAAAATTCCATATTTTGTTTTCATTTTTCAGAATCACCTCCGTGACACTCAGGAGAAATCTGCTTTCATTAAGATAACCTGGTAAGCCTTCTGCACACAACATTCCGCTGGGTTTGGGAACAACTACAAAGCACAGATATTCTCTTCCAGCTCTGTTCTTCTCATGGCAGTGTTGAAGAAGGCAAAGAACATCCAGCTAGAGTGTTGGTAGCATCTCCCAGGGAGAACTGTGAAGTAGCAAACAGACACAAATAGATACTAAAGTGAGCATAGAAAAGTGTGAATCATACATTTCCCTTCGTTAATAAAGAAAACTCCTCTTTTCTGAAGTAATGAAGGAACTAATAAACTGCAGATGTGAAACTGAGAATTCTGAAGGCGTGATTATGTGCAGCATTAAGTAAATAACTGTTTTGTAAAAGCAGATGATTCAGATTATAAATGAAGTCCAGAAGGGACCATTAGCTTACTAGCACAAAGGTATCCACCTAGGAGCCTGTGGCCTACACCCAGCTTGCTGGAGAGTTCTGACTGGCTCCCCAAATAGTTGTGAAAGCTTCTTTGAGCACCTATTGCACACCCAGATCTCCCACCACACTGAACCACATCAGGACCAAATGATTCACTCAAGGAGGTGCAGAATTCAGATCACTACAATGTGGCCTTTTCTGGTCTCTTCTATTAGAACAAGTCTTATGAAATCAACTACTCATTCCTGTAGTGATATCGATCATTTGCAAGAAATCTCTGTATCATCTCTTCATTGCACAATGACTTTCTACTGTCATGCCTAGAGCAGCGAGATGTGTGCTATTATGCAAGAGAAAAACATTTCTGTACAGCTCCTTTCATAGATATGCCTAGTGAAACAATGTCAGTGACTGTTTATGAACTTTTGAAGGAAAATAAATATGGGTTGTGCCTCTGACAGAGAGCTGTTCTGTTAATCCTCCTCATTTCTTTACCGTTTCAAGAGGGAAGGGGAGATACAAGGAGTTAATGAAAGTCAAAATGATAGTCATGACTGTAAAATGCAATGCTTGAAAACTGTTAACATGCTAAACATTTTTGATGTTAAAAATTCTTAAACCTTTCATCTGTGATAGAAAGATGTCAGCTTGTTCCTTTGTTATCTTTGTCTTTTCAAAGGAAATGCACAGCTAGGACAGGATATGCATTTATATCTACACAGTATTATCTGCTGCCCTACAAGCTCCATGCCAAGTCTTATCTATTGCATGCAAGCTTCATATTTTTGTGACCCCATGAAGATCAACTGACTACTAAAACCAGGGAGACCAGTTTCTTGTGAACACTGTAAGAGATGATGGTTGAATTCTAGCATTCTTATCCACAGATTTTCTTCTATATTATTTTAAAGATCTGGAAGAAGAAGCAAGTCTAAGAACTTAGTTTATCAGTTTCATTAACCATAGCAATTTGTATTCTACAGAATTATAAGCAGCATGCCTAAAAGAATTCTGCAGTGGCTTAGTGCTTAAATAACAGCAGGTGTTAAACACTTTGCTATTTTTTTCCCTTTTATCCCAGAATACAGAATCATATAATTATAGAATCATAGAATGATTTGGATTGGAAGGGCCCTTTAAAGATCACCTAGTGCAGCTACCAGTATAAGTTCAGCAGGTCTTGGCTAGGACAGTACTTGTTTGGGAAACCTCTTAAGGAGAACCTCCATTAAAAAGTTACCTGTGTTAATTGTGAAAATAAATATACCCATGTCAGTTTTGTATGGGTATGCATTGTGCATCATGAGTAGAAATAACATAAAGATTTATAAAGATTTTGTATATGTAGATATTACCTCTTCAGAGGTGACCCAGATTTTCACAAGCAAGTGTTCTGTAACCTTATTTGCAACGGTGTTTTTGTTTTGTGGGGTTTTTTTGGAAGCAACAGTGAACATAGTGCATCAGGACATGATGCACTCTCTTTAATAATCCACCTACGGAGCCTGGAGAGGATTAAAGCTAAAGTGGCAGAAAAGGTTTTGGCCTATCCCACTATCAGTACTGCAGTTCCATGTATTATACATGCAGAAACAGTCACAGATAATTTCAGATTACTCCTTCTTTCAGGCCATGTAATCTTCCTAGAAAATCACAGATCTAACAATTATATTATTGCTGGGAAAAATTATGCCTGACTGATAGGTTCATATAATGTTCACTATAGGTGAAAATTTACTTCAGAACCTGGAGACAGTCAGGGAAATGTTCCACGTGCAATTAAGAGTAATAAAAAGCTGGAAATCTGGGCAATATAGAAATAATTCTTCCCATTATCTAAGAAAAGATTTTATTCCTTCAAGAACTTTTTTATTTCTACTGCAGGCTTCCATCCATTAAGAGAGTCTTCCATCCATGCAAGATCATGTTTGCTGTGTGGCACATCGACTGTAACTGTGCCAGTTATAACAGCAGCTTAAGTACTCCCTTTGCAGACACACAGAGGGAGCAGCCACCAAAGCACATCTGCCACTGAAAGAGCACCCAGCCTCTCTCATTGAAGTCCTTAACACCAGCCTCATACATGACAGACACTGTAAGCCTAAACAGTCCCTGAGCTGCTGACTGCACAAAGATTTGCCTTAACAATGGAGAATGAAGCCGTACATTTACCTTCAGGACAACTAGATATCTGAAATCCCACATGATCCTTTAATTACATATTTTGTAACTTACCTTGGGCACATGTCTGTGTTGAAGAATCAACAAAAAATTTATCATTAACTTAAAACATTTACCAGCAAGACATCACAAAGCTTTTGCAAAAAGGGGAATATAATTAAAAAGCATTTATTGTTAATTATTACTATTATTGCAGTCATGGGATCACTTATGCATTTAGTTTTCTGGTCTATCTCTTCTTCTGAATGCTTCCTAGCTGTGTTGGAGAGAATGTTCTGGAGCTTTATTGCCATGATTTTTAAGTGCTACAAGTTTTTTTTTCACTTCATGTTCATATTTTGTTTCCTCTTCTTGAGCTCTTACAGGAAATCCAGCAACGCATGATGCAGGATCAGCACAAATCCCTACATTGCTTTTCTCCTTTTTTCTTTTTTTGCTGACAAGAAAAAGTTCAGAGAAATTCAGCTTGCCATATAGAGGGCTGGATAAAATGCTGATGGTCAAAGACGTGTGGGAACTGCTCAGCTGTTCTACTACAAGACACTGATTCTGGGTTGTACTGGGGATACTACCACCTCCTGAAATCCAATTCGTAAGACCATTATATACCTGGTATGTAAATAATAACTAGTAAGCAATATAAGGCGTATGTGAGAAATATTTTGAACATGTCTTTCTGCCAAGAGACAGCAAGTGAAAAATTAAAATAGAGGTCAGCTGGAGATGAGGATTTACCAAAGTAAAATCATAGAGTCATAGAATGGTTTGGGTTGGAAGGGAGCTTAAAGATCATCCAGTTCCAACCCCCCTGCCATCAGCAGGGACAGCTTCCTCTAAACCAGGCAGCTCAAAACCTTATCCAACCTGGCCTTGTACACCACCAGGGATGGGGCATCCACAGCTTCTCTGGGCGACCTTTTCCAGTGCCTCACCACCCTCACAGTAAAAAATTTCATCCTAATATCTAGTTAAAATCTACTCTCTTTCAGTTTAAAGCTATTACCTCTCGTCCTATCACTACACTACCTTCCTCTTTGTCGGGATGCATCGCCCCTGAGCCTGGAGGAGGTGATCCCTGAGTATTAACCAGCTTTCTTAGGGCCCCCCTTCCCTCCAGGGCTTTATCCTGTGGGACTCCACCAAACAGATACCTGATGGAGTGCACCCTCAGCAAGTTTGCTGATGACACCAAGCTGTGTGGTGTGGTGGACACACTGGAGGGAAGGGATGCCATCCAGAGGGACCTTGACAGGCTGGAGAGGTGGGCCCATGCAAACCTCATGAAATTTAACAAGGCCAAGTGCAAGGTCCTGCACGTGGGTCGAGGCAATCCCAAGCACAAATACAGGCTGGGCGGAGAATTGATAGAGAGCAGCTCTGAGGAGAAGGACTTGGGGGTATTGGTGGACGAGCAGCTCAACATGAGCCGGCAGTGTGTGCTTGCAGCGCAGAAAGCCAACCGTGTGCTGGGCTGCATCAAGAGAAGCATTAGCAGAAGGTCAAGGGAGGTGATTCTCCCCTTCTACTCTGCACTCGTGAGACCCCACCTGGAGTACTGTGTTCAGATGTGGGGCCCCCAACATAAAAAAGACATGGACCTGTTGGAGAGAGTCCAGAGGAGAGCCACAAAATTAATCAGAGGACTAGAGCACCTCCCCTATGAGGACAGGCTGAAAGAGTTGGGGTTGTTCAGCCTGGAGAAGAGAAGGCTCCGAGAAGACCTTGTAGCAGCCTTCCAGTACCTGAAGGGGGCCTACAGGAGAGATGGGGAGGCACTCTTTATCAGGGAGTATAGTGAGAGAACAAGGGGTAACAGGTATAACCTAAAAGAGGGTAAATTTAGACTAGACATTAGGAAGAAATTTTTCACTATGAGGGTGGTGAGACACTGGAACAGGTTGCCCAGGGAGGCTGGGGATGCCCCATCCCCGGAGGTGTTCAAGGCCAGGCTGGATGAGGCTTTGAGCAACCTGGTCTAGTGGAGGGTGTCCCTGCCCATGTCAGGGGGGTTGGAACTTGATGATCTTTAAGGTCCCTTCCAACCCAAACCATTCTATGATTCTATGAAGTCTGCTCTCCTAAGTCCAGGGTCATCAGTTTGCTACACAGCCTCCTCACTGCCCTAAAGATCTTGAACTACAGCATTTCATGGTCACTACAGCCAAGGCTTCCCTGGAGTTTCACCTCACCTTGAGTTTTCATGTGAATCTGGGACCCACGGCTCCTGTAGTTCTACAAGAACTTACAAATGATCAGCCATGCAAACCTCTTGACTGGCGAGATGCTGACGCATAGTGTGATGACTATTTCTTGTCAGGACCAGGACTCACTCACTTTTCAGGTTCCACAGCTTGAGCCAGTGCTTTTGGAATGGGATGAAGAGACTCAAAAGGGTATTGCCTGTAATTAGAGAACATGATATGAAGCCTGTTCAGTGTGAATTCTCAGACAAGCCAAAAGGTCTATCCAAATACATGTGAACAAATGAAATAACAGCAATTTTATGAAGCAACCAATAGTTGCTGCTTAAAATTTGCAGGGCAGTTTTTTCATGTCTTTGCTATTTGCAGTGATGTGGAGTAGTGTGATGGCTTGTGAAAGTGACTTCCAAAAGTGTCCTCAGACAAGCTGTCATCATATCTTCTTTACTCTCACTTTCTTTCAAACACTGAGTTGTTCCCTCTGTGTTGCATTCTGCACCCTTTATTCTGGAATGCTATGACAGTTCTGCTACTGTAATTTTGGTCTTCCCCTCAACTAGACAGAACCTAGGAGACCAAAGCCATAAGAAAAATAGGAAAATTGCCAGTGTCAAGGTAGGGCTAGTGTGTTTATCAGACATAATGGTCTCCAGCCTTTGCTGTCCCATTGTCAACATAATAAAGAAATAATGTTCTGTAATCAAAATTTTACTTTTCCTTCATTGTTACCTTTAAAACTGCCTCTGTGGAAAATAAAACATAGGAATGTCATATCAGAAGACTGCCAACTTCCGTTATACATATTTCATCCAAAGTACACAAAAATAAATGTATGTTAGTTAATAACTATATTTTTCAGCAAAAATTTAAACCCCTCAGGATAATAGGAAATACTTGGAAATCTGAAGCTAGTTAGTAATGGTCTTTCTATCTTTTCACCAGTTAGTATCAATTTATGACAGCTACCTTATATAGTCTAGTATTGAACCTATTCCAGTCTATTCAATCAATAAGCATTTAGCACTTGCAGGAGGTGCACAGTTATCCAGCTGACTTCAGGCATACCTATTACATTCTGAGCGTGTGTTGCAGATACCAAGTAGCTATATATCAATAACTGGTACTGTAGCTGCTGAACATTTTGCAAAGTACTGTCTGCTGAAGGCACAACTTGTAAACCAATATAGCTTTCTTAACAGGAATCAAAACTAGGCAGGGGCTGAATGGTAGTCACTATTGCTGACCCTTTAAGTAGTGGCAATGATGAAACAGGAAAGGTGTTACTGTAAGATAGCTGCTATATGTCCTTCTTTCATATCGAATGATGTTTACTGATATAAATCAGATAAAGATCTGACTCTTCCAGACTTCCGTCAGCTTTCAGAAAACAGGAGGCAGTCAGTCTGCTCAGAATTTGTTGTTGCTAGCGTATGTGTCAGCTCTCCCTCTGCTCTTGTGTAGAACACATTTAATAAACAGTTCAGTTCTTCCACCAGTCCTCAGAAGGTCAGTATTGCTCTGCAATATTTATCTACAGAGACCACTTGAGATACTTAGGTTTGGCATTCATTATGGTACTGGAAGGCCTCTTTTTTTTTTTTTTTGGTGAATAGTTTTTTACTTATGGTGGGAGTAGATGGCGATCAATGTCAGCTTCCTGTGTGCTGCAGCAGCAAAATATATTTTGTTAAGTGAAAACTGCCACTTAGACCAATCTACTTCTGTATTTCATCTGCAAATTGTTTTAGCAGTTCACCATTTGCTGCTTAGAGTGCTTTGATGCTGAAATGGCAGCTGCTTTCGAATTTCCAGGATGGACAGAACAGCACAAGATGGTTGATTTAGCCAGTTATACCTTCATTACTGGTGCTGGTGGCACATTCACATACTCTTGCCCTGAGAAGGACATACAAGATTTTTTTCACAGTTCAGTATTCCAGGACTACGCTATCTGAAAAGAAGTATCATCAACAGTAAACCTTCAATATAATGTATTTGAAGCCATAAGTATTTTAGATTGTCAGACTCCATTTCATGCAAAACAATCTTCATCTTGCACTCAGCTATCTGAATCTGTCCCCAAGTTCTCTTAAGATCTCTTGCAGACCATGGTGTTTGCAGCCACTTCTGTACTATCAGAAAAATAACACAACATAGGGCCACAGAAAGAAATTTAACCAAAAATATGTCATCCATTTTTTACTCACAATTTAACAATTCTTGAAAGAGAGCTTTTCCATACAAATCCCTCTTATTCATTAGCTGGACCCAGTTTTCACTTCAGTTATCATGTATTTTACACCGGATAAGCAAAGAACAGACTTGAACTTCCCCTAAAGTTCACTGTATATTGTCACTGAATCCCGTGGATGGTGCTGTCATAACTTCCATTCCCTGGCTAGGGTTCATTGTGGTGAACTATGCTTGGATGACCTGTTATAAATCATTAACAAGAACTCGCTGCTACAGGTGTTTCTGGTGAGAAGCCTTTAAAGTCACCTGGAATGAACTCCTGTGGATTTACCTGATGAATAATATTCCTCCACATCTGCTAAGAAGAGTTATTGGGTATAAAGACTTCAGTGGGAACTGTATGCATTGCTGATGATACTGCTGAAATTATGATTACAGTGCGTTCTGGTTTTGGCTGAGATAGAGTTAATTTTCTTCATAGTGGCTAGTACAAGGCTATGTTTTGGATTTGTGCTGAGAATAATATTAATAACACACTGATGTTTTAGTTGTTGCCAAACAATGTTTACATTAAGCCAAGGACTTTTTCAGTTTCTCATACCGCTCCTGCCCTCCCAGCTTCTTCTCCACAAGAAGCTGGAGGGTACACAGCTGGAACAGCTGACCCCAACTGACCAAAGTGATATTCCATACCATGCTCAGCATATAAAGCTGGGGGAAGAAGAAAGTGAGCGATGTTCAGAGTGATGGCGTTTGGTTTCCCAAGTAACTGTTACGTGTGATGGAGATGGCTGAACATCTGCCTGCCGATGGGAAGGAGTGAATGAACTCCTTGTTTTGCTTTGCTCATGTTTGCGGCTTTTGCTTTACCTATTAAACTGTATTTATCTCAGCCCATGAGTTTTCTCACTTCTGATTCTCTCCCAATCCCACGGGGGGGGGGGGGGGGGGGGGGGGGGGGGGGGGGGGGGGGTGAGCGAGTGGCTGTGTGGTGCTTGTGCTGGCTAGGGTTAAACCATGACACAGTTACATCCCCTTTAAGACTTGCTCTGTTAATGCAAAGAGAACTGTCTGAATACAGAAACATCAGGGTTTCTCTTTAACTTTCTTTGTATTCATTGGTACAGAACCTTAATCACTTGAGTTATGCATTAACTCAGTGCACTGTACTGAAAAGCCTAAAGCTGCCTGCCAAATTCATGGTGCAACTGCATCATTCCTGTAGAGAGGGATCACTGATGATTGTGTGGGATATGAGATCCATATAGGAGATCTGTACAGATACCCTGCTTTGGGCGTTGCATGATTACATTTGTTTCTTTTTGATTTAGTGACCACAACACCAGGAGCCTCATCGAAGTCACATCAAACTGAAGGAACTTTCAGTTTTCTTCTGTAGATCACAGGACTGCCAAGTATTACTAAATGCACAGAGAAATACAAAGGTGTTATACAGCTATGATCTTCTAAACCACCTGTTGGGCATCATAAGGTAGTTTGTCTGTCCTTCAAATTATAAGAGGACCATTGGTTTTAGGCCCACTGAGGTGACATGTGGCACTTGCAGGCTGATAGAATTATTGCAGGACAAATGCAGAAAGTAAAGAGAGCCAATAAGGAGGAACTCAGAATACATGTAGATGTTCAGCAACTAGTGTCAGTTTGTGTAACCTGTGCAGTGGTTATGACTTGGGACATGTCTGATGAAAAAAATATTTGCCTTGCTAATTACAGTGTGATACAAATGGGTTCAAGTAGAGAAAGATACTTTATTATTATGAGGGAATTTCCAAGCAGAAAACAAAAACATTTGTCTACAAGATCAGAGCTCCTTTAAGTCTTATTTTGTTTTTAAGTAGGCAGTTGCATGTATCAGCTGTTCCTGCATTCACTGAAACAAAATCCAGGCCTGTATCAGATGATTTCAGCTTTTGTTGCTTCCGTTGACTTCCGAGAAGCATGCATCTGGTTATCTTAGGCTGCTCTGGATCTCACATGACAGGAGCACGAGACCAATATTGCACCATTATCCTTTCTTGAGTTACTTTAACGAATGAACTTGTGGTTCTAATGATTTTGCTGAATTTTCTTTAATGTATTTTCTTAGCCTTCACTTAAATTACCCTTTATTTACAGCATTTAACCAAGAGTAAGGCCTCATAAACAAATCGGAATTAAGTAAACCTCAACAGCCTGTTTTTGTTGCAATTTATTCCACTATAAAGTATGAGTAACTCCACTGAGTTGACACAACTACTCTGTTATAAATGAGAAGACATGAGAAGAATCAGTAGAGACTTACGATCTGCCAATGGACTTTGAAGTCCCTGTTTGTGACATCCTTCAGTCACAAGAGCAAAACAGACACTGAAGTCCTAAGGTCTCATGATAGAATTCGTGCTGGATCTGTGTTCTGCCTCTGTCCTCTCATTATTTGCACACGTTGCAAATCACTATGGCAGACTTTACCAGAATATAATTACTGACAGCCTCATAATTCCATGTCCTTTTGAGATTTTTAAAAGAAATGTATATGTTACCAATCTAGATAAAATACAGGACAAACCTCAGCTAATTTCCAAAGACACTGGTATTTCTGTGCTGTTTTGAAAAGTTTGAAACATGTCAAAAAAGGCAATAGTTCAATAAGAAGCGAAGGGGGCTGTTATTTCTACCAAGACCATTATTCCCCCAAAGTAAGAAAGAAAGTGAGTAGAAACAGGATGATAATTATAAAAACTATTGTTTTAAACTGAAGACATGCCCAAATTAGAGTTCATAGCTGCCTCCTGCAGTGAGATTGGAACACACTCAACAACTAAGAAAATACTTGCAGTGGTAAGCAAAAATTAGGATTTAAGACAATTACTTCTTTAGAAGCTGGGGACAAAGGGCTACAAGAGCCTACAAATTCAAGGGGGACTAATAAAAGAAATGGAACGGTCAGACTCTTAGACTGTAAATTTAACAACCACTAACATCTTTATTCTACTCTTTGTAAAAAATTTTTTTTCCACTCACAAACAGAGGCTTAAACCTAGTTAGGGTTTATACATTTCTAAACCAACTGAACTAGATCTATATAAACACACAACCAACATTATAATATTCCCTACTACTTGCTTTAAGACCGAGGAACTTCCTTCCTCAATAAATCTTGAGGCAGAACAGTGATCTCAGGTAAGGTGAACGTTATAAAGCATGACGCTTATGGCTTATCACTGCGAATATAGTTAAGCTTTCAATATTACAAAGTCTATCATAAATACAATGTAATATAACAACAAATAATATAATAGTTTTTATTAGCACAGTGGTAATTGCTAACAATAGCTGCTTCTCATCTCTCTATAAGGGAACGGAGGGTTTACAGGTGTCTGTACGTATTGCATTGGGAGGAAATACTAACTTTTCAGGAGAGACCACTGGACATGACCATCCTCAATGTGCTTTCCATAGCAAGGTAGCTGTTTCAAGTTAGCTGCTTTATTTCAGTTTACCCTGTCTGGACCCTTTATTCTTCAGTACTTGTGGGCTGCTCAGCAGCACGCAGTGGTATTACATATCGCTTATAGGCTCAGCACATGTTAATCAAGCCTTGTGCACATCCCTCTCTACAAAGCTGAAAAAGAAATAGGAATGGCATATTACTTTTTATTTGATAGTATCTCCACCTGTGTTGCAATAATTGGCAAGAGATCAATTGTCAGTCACTACTGAGCTACGTTTTATTCCTCTCCCTATTAACATGTCCGTACCTGCTTAATTTCTTTTTGGCTGCTGCAGTGCTAGTTTGGGAATTAACAGGCATAATGCATACCAAACAGTTACTTCCTGGCAGCCTTGCAGAGCTTTATTAGCACTTAAAATCAACACCCCATCCCGAGGCAGGAAGCCCAGCAAATAATCTGTCATTTAGAATAGCAAAGGACATAATCACAGTTATGAGGGCTTGGTCCCAACCCAGCAAAATATACAAGGATGTGTTGCTCTACAAATATAAGGAATGTGAACAAATTCCACCTTAAAAAAAAAAAAATCACTCCCAGTGTGATATCTGTCTGTTTTCTGCATCATGTCCTCCAAGACTATCGAATAAAACTTCAGATCTTTGTTCTTCTTTCCATTGACTTGAGCACAGGACTTTTAGAGGATAAACTTCAAGGTCGGCAGTTCCACTTGTCATACTCAGCCAGAAGAATAAAGCTCATCTGTGCAGGAGAGAGAGTATCAAGCCATAGAACTAAGGGCACATCAAGTTTTTAAACATTTATTTCTCCATAAATGCATATAACATGTACACTGAAGGAAATCAAACTCAAGCAAACCACTGCCAAAATAAAACATGCTGCGCATAAACAATTCTCTTACAGAGGAAAGAGAGTAGGGAAGCAGTTTAACCTGGACCTCCGCAGACACCTCAGTGATGATGGTGTTAAGAAAACACAACAAAGTAATAGAGAGTTAAGTGGCTGTTGCGAGTTGGTAGAGCTTCATGGCTTTTGTGTAGCTACACTGATTTAAATGGCCGAATATCTGGGCTCTAACCTTCAACAGAAGTTGATAAACTGGCAGGTTCTACAGAAGTAAGTTTTGAAGCTCAGCGATGTAATCGAGAGCAGCAGGGGAAAAGAAGCTCTGTCTTGTACATGGCCTCAAAGAGGGGTACAACATTCTCTAAGGCAAATGTCAGATAAAGCACAGCAGAGAAAACCTGCTAGCTCAGCATTTTTATAAATAGAGAAGTGCCTTCCCCCCTCACTGTGGTTAACAGTGTGTTCAGAAAATAATGACTCTTTGGCCCACCCCCCCTCCTCTGACTGTACCACTACCTCCAGCTGACTGGGGTGACTGACAAACTGCGTAACCTGAAATTCAAAGTCATTATATTAAAAATAACTTGCCATTCTCTGTGATAAATTGTTTCCACTCGGAATTAGTTAACAGAGAAATATTTTGCCTACTTTTGCTAAAGGGTTTTGCTTTGCTTGCAAGGTCGTTCAGAAGGAGCTCCCTGAACTTTGAACCGTATCTGCAAAGTGAGATAAACAAGAGCTGTATAAATACCACAGCCCTTTTCCCCACACTGTTTTCTTCTGCAGCGGAGTTAGGCTGCGCTGCCAAGGAGTGGGGGGAGGAAAGGGTAAGTGTTCTGGCTTTGCTATGAAAGAGCATCATGACTTAAGATTTGGCAGTGTCTGCTTGTGTCTTTGGCTGCGAAGGCTGACTGTGGAAATTTCCATTGGAAACCAACTAGAAAGCTGAAATACAAAGAGAAGTATAATGCAGAACATAGCTCTCATAAAGTTCACAGGGCAAGACAGCTGTTGCTGTGCTCTGTATGCCAGTGCTGCAGAAGGCTATAAAGGCATAGAAGGATCTCAAGTCGGCATAGGCGTTTCATGTGTTTATAACGGGTATAAAGGTGGGCAGCTTTCCAGATGTGTGGAAAGAGTAAAAAACTGGACCTGTTGATATCTATTGGACCACAGTTTAATCTTCAGAGTAGTGTATTTAAAATGCTTTTGGCAGAACTGCGGAAAAGAAAAGTTAGGGTCAGATGGTTTTCACAAATGTTGTTGCCTTTGCAGCAGCTGGCACTTTTTAAAAAAGATCAATTATTAAAAATTTTAAATTTTTTTAGAATATGACAGATTGATAGAACGCATGTTATTTATCATAACTTAAGTGTTTTCAAAGCATTATTTTACTGCCAGATTCTGATGTGCGTGGAGAAATTGTTCAATTACAGAATCTAGGACATGCTGGGAAGCAATTTTATGATTTTACATATTTCTCAATAATAGGTGTTTTCTGAACATATTAAGCCAAAACAATTATGTTAATAGACTAAAAGGAAAAGATAGTAACAGAATTTCTCATATACTTTGATTTTCAGAAACATTAGGTGGACTCTGTGGGGCTAGGAGATTTTTATAAGATCTGGGGAACCCTGAAACTCAGTTTTCATTTCCTGTTTTTGCAAAATTGTTTCTAGAGCCTGCATTCTTTTTTTCTCAATATGATCCAGACTGACTTGTAAAAGTGTTTTTTTTTTTTAATTTCTGCTAGCAAGTACTTTTAAGTCAGTGGAATTACTCTGGAATCTGAAGTGAACTGGTCTAAATTCTTACTGGTGTAAACTGGCTCAGCACAACTGATTTCAAAACATGAGAAAGAGGAAGGACACTTCAAAATCACTGAACTATTAAAAACAGTCAAGAAGAAATTACAAAGAAGAAGGAACAACCTAGGCTGATTAGCAGCATTAAAAGAAAATCCAGTTATTCTGAACCCTTACTTTTCAGCTGTTTACATACAACAAAATCAAAAAATACTGCCTGTTTATTATTGGGGAACTCTGCTGCAGAATGAAATAAGTAGGATCATGCAATAAACAAGCTCAAATTCTTACAGTTTGTTTGTTTTGTTTTTTTTTTAACTTCATGGAGCCAATATCCTGCTGTGTTTTGTTATGGGAATTTCAGAGTGTCAACTCTGTTTAAGCATTGATCTAATTTTGTTTATTTTCTCTCTTTAAAGATAAAGCCCAGCCATGTGGGCAGGGCTGCGGCTAGTTCTGGCTCTCTGTCTCCTCCCAGGAGGAGGGGCAGAGATCCAGAACTGCAAGGAGCCCCCAGAATGGCGTATTGGGGAGGAGAACCCAATGCTGAACTCTAGGGGCTCAGTGACAGTGGTGGCTCTCCTCCAAGCTAGCTGATATTTGTGCCTGCTGCAGGCTTCCAGGTAAGCGTGAATCTTTTTCCCAGTTTTTGTTGAAACATAAATGGTCACTTTTTAAATGCCATGTGAGGATAATACATGTGCCCAACTACAGATGCACTCGGTGAACTCTGGCTTCCTCAAATGCCACCATCCCAGCTGGAACGTGTGACCCAGTGACCAGGTTAACTCTCAGCAGAAGCATTCTGTGCCAGTGGCTCAGATTCTTCATCTCTTGACTTAGTCCCAACTGACTAATCTTCTCCAGATTGTATTTACAGTGTAAAAGTATGATCACCTTAACTTTCATGAAACCCAGAACACATGAAAACCCAACAGAAACAGTTCCTCAAGAGCTGTGCTTCAGTTGGCAAAGATTATTAATGCAGTAAGGATGCTGAAGCCAAGAAACATAATTTTCTGACATGGCTAGAACACTTGAAACAGAGAGGTCCATGATCACTCATTTTTTATGTAAGATCTGTAGGGGAAAAGGCAAATCAAAACATGGGCCTTTAATGTGCTTTCCCAGTCCCTGTTCAGAGGTCTTAGATTAAAAAAAAAAAAATCCAGAAGATAAGGTAAAGACCGGCCTTTCGAAAAATAGATGAAGCATTCAGGGAAATGATTAATCTTATGTTCTCATACAAGACCTGGGACATTGGTGCTCTGGTTTCTAGAACCTACTTCTGTACAAATAATTAGGCATTATGACAGTAACAGCAGCAAGAAAAAAAATTTGACCTGACCCAAACAGGAGTTGCATCCAGCCCATATCCTGGATTCATTTAGTGATTGTGAAATAATTTTAGTTTAAAATTTCATAGTGCAGGTTTCAGAACTTGATTTTAACCACTGCAATAACATCTTAGTTTCCCCCTCTAGGCTACATAACTTCATATTATAATGGTCTTCGCAAGTTTTTCAAGAACTGGGTTTTAAAAAGTGCTGGTAAATCTCTGGCTGCATCAAAGTCAAAAGTGGGCTTTCAAGGTAGTTGGGTTTGATTCTGTACATTTTAGAAAAGTTTCAAAGACTCTTTCAAGCTCTGGACTATTTCCTAAAACTGAAAATAATGAAAGAGTTTTCTAGGGCTGTTCAATAGGAAGGATACAAATGAAAAGGAAAAAAAGCCCACATCCGTACAACAAGAAAGCAGCTTTCTGTTCTATAAGAGCAAAGAAAGACTTTTGTGAAGGAATGCCAAAGGGGAAGACTAATAACTGACAGCCAGGTCATGCACACATTCTATAGACATCCTTTTGACCCAGTTGCTGTAATATCCCTTTTCTGGCTATTATAGAAAATAGCCATGTCAAGATGAGTGGGAGAGCTATCACCGGCCTTTTACTGCAACTTTGCTTTCTTGTCCCACTGTATTTACAGTATACATTCTTTAACCATGTGACCAAAACCTCAGCATTTAAATAAAGTAATCACACAAACTGTGTTAGACTGTGAAGAGCATGAAAGAATTGAAATAAAAATAACACTGAATGCAGTCTGAAGACAGATGTCTGCTTTACCTAGTACAGCATTCTACTTACAAGGACAGGACCCATGGCATATTAGCTATTGCAGTCTGCTTTGGTGACAGTGTAGTTGATAATCATGGCCAAAGGCAAGAATGTTTTAATAGTGTTGGATTGTTGCCATTAAAAGTGGGAGAAAATAACAGTCACTGTTACAAAAGCAAGATGGAGCATATGAACTTTTGTTGAATGTCACAAATGTTGTGATTCTAATGATTTATGGTCTCGCTTCTTCACATTCTCCACTAGATTGGAGGACCTGCGAGTGACGTTAGAGAATGAAGGACTGGTCAATATCTCATATGTGGTTGTCAACCATCAGGGAACTTATTCCCAGAGGAAATTTCATCTACTGAAAGAAAGTGTTTCAGACTATATTACTGTCTACCAGCAAGATGAACAGCAAGATGATGTCTGGACTATCTTGAATGGAAACAAAGATGACTTTCTTATCTACGACAGGTCTGTATTTAGCGGGGAATATAGGAAATTATTTGCATGTATTTAGAATAATGCTTTGTAAACCTCTATATTATTTCATTGATTTGTAAATAACTTGATTACCTCACAAGAAAGACATAACAATCAACTTCTAAGTTGCACTAAGTAAAGCACTTGCATTTTTACTGGAAAAGGAAGCTACAAAAGAAAAGTCTGCTTTTGCTTAAGTAAGTTTGGGATAAATAATTTTGTCTTTATCATTATTGTGGATTTAGATTAATATAACTGAGTGCAGAATTTGTTGGCACGATTCTGGTCTTAAACTGTTATTATTTGCAGACAACTTTATTACATCCATGCATGTGAAAACAGAATTAAATCAGAGTTCTCAAGAAAACATTTTGACCAGAGTTGTTGAAAATATCATGTAGCAATATGGAAAAAATTGTTTATAGATGAAACTTAAAACTTTGGAAGAAAATAGCTTTTTGATCACAGGATTCTGGGACATGTATCTTTTGGCAGAATCAATAATAACTCTTTAATTGAAATCCTGATTTTTCAGTCTTGATGTGGTAGAAAGTATTCAACAAGTCCTGCACTTCTAACATGTCCATCTTAATTACAGTTATGTTACTGTAATGAACATTCTCAGTTCATACTGAAGCATAAGTTAAGTTTAATAAAGAATTAGAAAGTTACTTAACTTTTTTTACTAATATGATTAAATTGAACTAATTAGCTAAATTAGGCTTGTGATATTAAACTAGCACTGCAGTGATCCTTGGAAAATTATTGTATGTTACAGAAGCAAATACTTCCAAGTATGGAAGGTGGCTGCCATATGACAGACAGAACAGAGCTGTATGTTGTCCATGCAGGGGCCCCAAAGCTGATGCCTGGCCCACAGCATTTGAAAGGCTGAACAGCTTCGTTGACACGTAGGATACACCTACACTATGAATGCGTTTGGCACAAGTCTGGGCATGATCCATTATGGTTCTGGGAATGTATGTCCTTATTGTGCCTTTATTGGCAATGAAGTCTTTGCCTGTCACTAGTCCTAAACACGCACTGCAGACATGAAGGGAGCTAAGGCTGGAGTGTTGACATTGCAGGTGGGGTACTTAACAAGGTGCCCCTGTGTACAAGTTCTGCATTACTCCAGCTCCTTTGAATGTACCAGTTGTGTAGTCAAGCCCATACCAGAACATTCAAGTACAGACATGGGGCAAACAGGCATCAAAGAAATCCCCTCACGTGCATTAAATCAGTAATGCAGATGCACTGCAATGCACATTCTAATCAAAATACAAGTTGTATACAAACATTCCTTGTAAGGATGCAACAACCATGTGTCGATTTGTGCCGCTATGCAAACAGCCCTCCTCATTAGCAAGGTAAGCCTGTAATGAGTGTACCTTTGCTAGTCTAAATGCCACTGAACTAGAGGCTTCTGCCAGCAGAGGTATTATGTCAGCCAGAAATCCAGCTTCACGCTACTGACCAATGCAGTTGAGTGAGCAAATGTTTGTAAGGCAGATACTGGTTTTGGCCATAATCTCCTTAGGCAGAAGCACTCCATGGGACTGTACAGTGTGGGTGGACTGACATGAATAAAACAAGGTATGATCAGAAGATATATGTAATTTTAGGTATATGTAACCACAAAGTTCTTTCTCTTCTTAGATGCGGCCGTCTAGTATATCACCTGGGTCTGCCCTACTCCTTCCTGTCTTTCCAATATGTAGAAGAAGCTATTAAGATTGCGTACTGTGAAAACAAGTGTGGAAACTGCTCTTACATGGTATTTTCTTGTTTCATTCTATATATACCAGGAAAGGAAACTGGATTTGACTGGTACTTAAAAAAATAAATTATTTCAGTATGATTAATCCCAAAAGACGTGATTTAGAATTAACACATTTCATGTGTCTTGACAGAGAGCTTTTAAACTTTTTCAAAGTGAATTAGATGTAATTTATAATAGACTGATTATCTGAATGCCTGTCCTTGATAGAAAGCAAATCATTTTCAGAAATGTAAATGCAATCTTGGATGCTAATTCTGTTCCTCAAGTTATGTACAGCTAGTGAGCAATTAGCTACTCTAGTTTTTGGGGATGAATAGGTACTTAAATAGTAATTTTTTTAAAAACAAATTCAAGCTGGTTTGAGTTACTATTCCCTTTAGTCTACACCTAAACACAGTATACAATAGTTACGTGAAAAAAGTGATAATTCAAGGTGACAGATTATTGTTACTATTGTAAAAGAAAGGTAGCTTTGTTGTACATACAACTAAACATCAGAACTACTTTAAGGCTTATTACAAAACCTACATACATAGTCATGAAAGTTAAATGAGAAGAATAATTTTTGATCCCATCATAGTTAAATGTAGGCCTCAGACAGGTCAGACATGGGATCCTAGAAAAATAATACTTTTTATTCATTTACTTAAATTACAGTTCCTAAAAGCTTACATTAAGAGCTCTGTCTAGTTATCAGTGGTGTTGTAAAACAAGGTTCTTTTTGATATGGTTATATCTTTCTTCAGGAAAGTAGCACAAATAATGTAAAATCGGGTTTCAAGTTCTACAAAAATGTTAAGATAATATTTTACAACTAGTTCAATTAAATATAATGACTTGTATTTAATGCAAGCTTCTGTTTTTTGCAGGAACCCAATATTGATGGTATATGTGAAAACATCACTAAAAAAGCAGATGAAAAGCTAGCAGAGGTAGAACCCAAACCAGCTGGTCAACACTCACATCACCACAACCTGCATAGACATAGACAACACCACCACCATCGCCAGGGCAGTCATCATTCCAAAAATGAGAACCACGAGGCTCCTTCTGAAACTCAGAGACATCATCCTCATAGCGGCCGGCGTCATAGAGTTTTTGGCCATAACAGACATGATCAGACAGGTAGTCATGAACAGGTAGACACTGTTCCTCCAGAAGAAGGTTTGGAAATTACACAAGATAAAAAGCTATGAAAAAAGGGAAAAACCAGCTGTAAAAACCAGTTAACTTGAAATTGGCCGACAGCATCAGATTCAGCTTCGAGTAGCTGATGCTGTCATTGTCGACACCTTTTGTTTGAAGAGCTAGGAAATTCTGTCACTTGACAGTGTCGTGGAGCACTTCCAAATTCTTGCAGGTGACATGGCCAGCTGTTAGCAGAGGACATCACTGAATCTTGACAGTGACGTCCGCTTACTGCTGCCTGACAGTCACCAGCAGCAGGAGCAAGTGAAACTAGTGACACCTGACAGTGACAGGAAAAGGCAAGAAACTGAACCTGAAGAACAAACTAAGCACCTTAAAAATGCAAGGGAGTCCCACTACCTAAATTCCTATAGTTGCAAGAGTGGAAAAATTAACAGATTTAAGTGTTTTTATTACCCACAATTAAAAATTATACTAAGACAGGTATGTGCAGTTAAAATATTGCAAAAAAGTAGACTTTAGAGCAGTGCTCTTAGAATTACACAATACCTGTCAAATTTCATCAGTGAAAAAACTTTATAATTTAAAGGAATTCAGTTGACCTGTAGTTTGTTTTTCAGTTGCACTGGGAAGGTGTCTGCATTCTTGATTAATTTGTCTTTCTTGTTTCTCTTCCAACATTCTGCTTGCATTTGTGAGGACAGGAGCATAAACTATGACCTAGGGGCTCCTGTCTGATGTTTTGCAATCAAGAATAGAAGATAACCAAAAGAGATATTTTAATCATCTTTTATTAAAAAGATGCAATATATTCAAAAGTTTTGGGGATTTCTTCTTAACCTAGAGATACAAATTATGTACAAGAAAAGCTTATTCCTGAGCAACGTGCCAAAATAACTTTTTGTCTCAAATGTAAGATTATAAGCAGTAATTGCATTATTTTAAAGTAACCAATTTATATGCGTAACTTTTGTGGCACAGATATGGTATGAGGGTCCATTAATACATACTACTACAGCTTGTAAAATCCCACTGAATCAGTAAGATCATGCCTAAAGTGATAAGCAGTGTTAACAAGTCCTAATGCAGAATCAGTATCAATACTGAGGGAGGGGTAGAACAAATTTAATCTTGGTTTAATGCTTATCTTCATTTATAACAGTGCTGAATCGGATAAATCTGTATTGATTAGTAAGGTAATATACCACTTAAACTTGTATAACTTCTCTATCTGTAGCTTAGCATTCCTAATCTTTGATTAATTGAGTTAAAGTAAAAACACAGTTTTTTGAAGGATTCATGGATGAAGAAGAGAACACTGAATAATGGAAAACTGCTTTGAAAGTGTACACCATAATTAATGATGGTTTAATAGGGAAATTATTACCCCTACAAAACCTGAATCTTTTTATTGTGAATGCTGACTAGCAAGAAAGTAGTACTGAATATACACAGAATGCATGCCTTTGGAATATTGGACAAGAGTGTTTTCAATAAAAAAATATTCCGTATTTCTTCATCTTTTGTTTTTAATTTCAGGTGCACAGTTTGAAAGACACTGTTTCAATTTCTCTTTGTATGTACTACTTTACTCAAAATCGCTTTCGTTTGAGGAAGTCCTGGCCTTTTTTAAGACGTTGCTCTAAGTCTCTTATGGTGTTTCGGAGAATTTCAATTTCCTTGTTTTTCTCCTCTTGGAGATGCTGCAGCTTCTGTAAAAATGCAAACAAAGGCTTAATTGTTAAACATCATATAGAATTATTTAACAGTACAATATGCTATTGCTAATGAGAAATATTCTAATAAGAGTATTTTTCTCAGTGTTTTGTATCACAAAATTACAAAGATGACTTTCCCAGCATCCTATTTTTTCTGACATCCTGAAGTCCGAAGCCTATAAAACAGCAATGCACATAGATTATTTATATCACAGTCATTTATGTCATTTCTATCTTAAATTCCCAGGTTAACAATGCTGTAGTAAAACTACTTCACATGTGGGCTTTTGTTGTCAAACCCTACCTGTATCAACATCACTGCAAAGACACATGAAATTAGTTGTCTAGAGGTGGGAGGGATGTTTGGGAGAGTAAGATTGCCCTATAAGGCATGACCCACCCCTCCCCCCAGGTTTTGTTACAGAACAAACACATTAAAACCCCAGGGAACTGTTGTTTGAAACAGGCTGTAGTAATATTTAGTATCTGCAGACTCCAGGCTATTAAAGCACGTACCCTTCTATAGATACTTTGTGGCAAGACGGAAGCATCTGAAAATGATTTTGTTGTTTTGTTCTGAACTCTTGCTAATTTAGCATTAAACTGAAAGAATCAGGAAAAGACAAAACATTAAGAAGCAACAGGAAAAAAAGTATGTTAGATAATACAAGTATAAGTTTCACTTCTTTAAAATTGGATTTCATACCTGAAAGTAGTAATAGCAATCTTACCAACTATTTAATCCTAGGACAATGAAGCTTCTTAAGTTTTTTTAAAAAGAATGCAACTACCAATTATGTTTCTTAAAAAATGGCTCAAAATATTGCAAAAAAGTAAACAGTACAAATATGATAAACCAAATACATGTAGACACACAAAACAACTAGTAAAAACAAATCTGAATGCTCCACAGCTGCACGTGAAGTAGGAGAAAATGCAGATCATAGAACCATACAACTGATGTTAAAAACCATTCCCACACATTCCAAGGATAACTCAACCCAAACACTTTCACACCTCATTGTTTTTTTGATATGTGAAAGGTTTGAAGTATTTCCTTAATTGTTTCTGTAATGAAAGTGGCTTAAAACCTGAGCCATGAAATCCACATTGAATTCTGTGACTCAAATCTCTGCAGGATTAAAAGTGCTTAAACTCTTGGAAGTTTATAAAAGAGAGTATCTTCCTAGCATTCAGAAATTAAAAAGAATAAAAATAAGCAGAAAACATTATTTATTTTTTTATAGCTCAAAAACTAGCAAAATTTTCAAAATAATTTAATTTAAAACAAGAACACAACAAACTTCAGTATCCCTATACAGTAGGTAGAACTCAATTCCTGAGCAGAAGCTACTCAGATACCATTATGGAAGGGAGCATACACCACTGATCTTTGTCGAGACAATAATTTTTTTAAGTTTCTTAGATTCTGTCATACTACTTTGTTAAGTACTAATGAACATTTTTCACTACACAGTCACTACGTAAGTTTACCCAATGCCCAATTGATCTTTAACTCAGCTTTGTATTGCATACCTCTATCTGCAGTTTAATTATGTCATTCTGCTTCTCTTCATTTTGAATTTTCAACTGTCTAGTTAGCTCTAATATTTCCAGTTCTTTTTTCTCTCTCTGTTCTCTGTACTCCACTTCTTTTACTTCAACTAGTGAAACAGTAACACCAAATAGGATGATTATAGAAGTTGTTACATTGGAAAATAACGTAATTTCCCAAATATTAAAACTTTATTTCACATGAAAACAATTTAATTCAAGTAATAAACTTGCTTTAAAACTATGTGAAAACTACCCTGTCCCATTGCACTAAGATGGAGTCTTTTTAAAGAAGCATCACATTTCACAAAGAGTTTGGCTCTTTTCAGCTAAGTGGATGACCAAAAAAATCCTACCCCTCAAGGCTATGCCAATAATGGAAAAAATATTTAAATCATTTGTTTCTCATTGCAGGTATTATTTATTGGTGAAAATAATCTCCTACTGTCCTGAGCGTGGCTAAAACACTCTAACAGCAGTCTAGCTTATAGTACAAAGCAATTTTCCTGTCAACACTTAACCCAAAATTTTATCTTTCAGATTTTGAGGTCCAAGTCCCCAGCATCTGTTCACCTGTTTGGGAATTTCTGCTTATCCTATGTTGCTATAGTGTTGCCTCATTGCTACTGTCTACTCTCTTGACCAAAGATAAATCAATTAAACACTGTCCACTTCTAGCTTTCATGTGTTCCCACTAAGAAGTGGACCTTGTACTTATGCTAGGTGAAGTATAGCTCCTACAGGTTACAACATGTTTTACCCAGTGCTCTAGCATTCAATCTTCAGAGAACTTACTTTTTTTTCTTATATCACAATTCAGTTGTGTTATTTCTAATTTGTGGTCTTCGTCTTTTTTTTTAATTTCTACCTTGAGTTTCTCAATCTGACCTTTATATTCCTGCAAATGTAAAAAGCTTCATAAAAATCTTGAGGTTTCTCTGCTCTTAGCCTTCTGCAAAGCACAACATTCATGTAAAAACGCATGGTACTCTGCAATTCAGTACTTGTTTTATCCTTGATCCAGTAAATTCAAAAGGCCGAATTACTTCTTAATACAATCTGGCTGAAGTCCAAAGATGAAAAATGTACCAGACTTCATTTTACTACAGCTATCAGTTAATATAAAATTAGAAACTCTACTAATTAGGAGAACAGGCAAATGGAGCAGTAATATTCCTTTCCCCAATCCAGAATCTGCTACAATGCTGCAGTTAATTGACTACAGTTTTACTTTTGTGGATTTTTGACTGTAAGATTGTATAATAAAAATAGTATTTAAAATATGAATTTTCTTAACATAGCTTATACCAAGGATTCCTCAACTTCACACTGGCAGCAGTAGAAACAACAGTGGTATCAGCAGTAAGTGATGCTGGTGGCACTGATACTCAAGTGAGGAGTTTGGTCATACCTGTTTTAAGTTTTGTGCAATAACTGCTCCAGAATTGTCAAGGAATTGGCTGTGGGTACCAATGTAGAGGAGCTTACTTCAAAGCTCTTGTCAGAGTCTTCTGACAAGGTGGGTATCCACCCACCAGAGCAATGCTCAGAGGCACTCACAAGGCCAGTTACTGATTAGTGGTAGTAGTATACATGGACACAGTCAAGTAAATGCCTTGCAGAACAAGGAAGTTCCACCACGCCCATACATGCATAGAACCATGGTTTTCTCACATCTTTCAGAAGGCATTACTTATCTTATTCTCAAACTGTCAAGATAACAGCTCTATTGTCATAAAAAAAAATTTGCTCATAGTTAGTACAAAGACAAGCAAAGAAAACCAGCAGTGAGATTCCTAATCCTATACAGGTAACAGATCTGCAATCTTAGCACAGACAATGAACACAACTTGTGACTAGCCTTGCTGGTGTTGCCTCATTTCCAAAAATGAGTGGAGTAAATAAAAAGTAGAAACATGGTAAATTGAATTTATTATGAGACACAAATAAAAAGTAGAGAGCTACTATCTTTGTAGCATTTACTGCCAGAGAAACTATAAACACAATTCAGACAGTTGATTCTCTGGCTGTACAGCAGGCATTGTGAATATCAAAACCTTATTTCCACACAAAAATGTATTTTAATGCAAGGGATTATAAATTTTAGAATGTAAAGTTGAATTTAAAGCTAAATACAGCTAAAGAAAATAAGTGCATCTTACATTGAACCAGAGTTCTGTGTACTTAATAGTTTTGACCTCTTAGACCCTTCAACACATTTTCATATGGATACCCTCATGAGAAAAACTCTTCTCTTTTTACACATGATAAATGTTAGGAAAAGTGCTACAAGAATGGTATCAGGAGAAAACCCAAGAATATAAAGATATATGAACTGCTACAATAGAGATAAAATATTATTCCTCTACCTAAAGAATGTTCAGTTGTGATGTACCTGTTCACAAGCCTTTAATTTCTCTTCCAAGATGTGAATGGTACCTTTCAGCCTATCGTTTTCATCTACATAAATAAAAGACTATATGATACACTAACAATTACATTTTGACAGTATTATTAGCATGAAAGCAGAATAAGGAAATTACTTTCGTTTTTTGACTTGTCTGCACTTTAAGAAATGTTTTTGTAGACACTATAATAATCATTTACAGAACTACATAATCTCAGTCTCCATTTTTTAACACAAAAAATTATAGTTTAATAATATTTGCCTGGTATTACTATTTGAACTGTCTTTAGCCTTCTGATAACTGATGCATTCAAGAAAATCTAGATACAAAGTTCTTTGGCTCAGAAAATAAAAGATTATTATCATGGCTACAACAGTTTTGAATTGGAAAAAACAACTTTGTTTAAATACTTGTTTCCCAAAAACTACAAAGTAGTATCTCAAAAACGGAATTTAGAAAAAGCAGATAATGGTCATTTTGAGTATTAAAGGCAGCGATATACTTAAAATTTTTACAAGTTTATTAATATTTTTTGCTAGTAAGTCTTGGAACACATAATGGGTATAAAATTAACTACATGGTGTACAGCTAAACTATGGTATAAAGATATAACAAATATTGATATATTTTATTTTAAAATAGCAATGAGTAATTGTCAGGTATTTATAAGTAATAGCTAAATTTCAATAAAATCACACTGAGGATTAAAACTCTCTGGTTTAACAAAGTGATAAAAACGATTCATAAACACTTCAATAGACTATAGTCCAACAGCTGAATGATTCTTTCTCACTTTTTGTAAATTTGCTTGTGCTATGCTGAAATAAAGTCCAACTATTGATTAAAAAACCCACTGAGGCAGAACTTCTTTTACATGGGCAATAATAGCAACAGACATTCATTAAGCATATAGACCACTAAAATCCGCACAAGATCGATTTTAGGTATAATTTTTTCCTTTCTGTATGGCTGCTAGTGAGTTTCTCTTTAAAAAAAAAAGTAAATATAAAAAAAAATGCCTGCTCATTCTGTATTACAGTACAGTATATATAAGAATATTTTTGCTTTACCTTTCACATTACACTGATTTTCAATGGTTTGTGTTAGACCCTTTATCACATTCTGTAGAGTAGAACATTCTAAAACAAATGAAAAATACAGTATTTCTGAATAATTTTTTCACCATTTTAATTTTTAATTTTGTTTATAAACTTTTCTCAAACATTTTTTTAATAATATTGATTAAATATTAGTCTAAGTCTTCTTACTGACCATAGCAATAATCTGGATTACATGGTTACTGCTTAATTTTAGCTTTTGGTTTGATGATGGACTAAAACAAATTTTATCAAGCAATACAAACAATTTCATAAAACTTACTTTTTGTTTCTAGACAGAAAACAAGGATGTTACTGTTTTCTGGGCAATAATGCAAGTTTTCCATATTAGCATTCCAGCAATTTGATATAATTAATGAAAGTGAGGCTTACTTTCCTGACAATATTTTTGCCAAGATTCTTTTTAACAAGAACAACACTTTCCACTTATTGCAGTTTCTCACCCCTTTTTAGTGCATATTAACCTTCATCTTGTGGCTCAACATAAGAAGAGATTCAGATTATTGCACTATATACCCATTATCTAATTTTGAACAAAATAATTATGTGTATGTATATACATGCAACTTGTTATCAGTTTACATATGCGCATTTCATAATTTTATTTTTTAAAATTGTATTTTTAACATTTGAACACTATATGGACTGCCTGTAATATAACAGTTGGTTTTCATTAAATACTATTTTTATCTCTTCTGTTCCTTGTAACCTTATCAGTAAAGTTACAAAACATTCAAAGACTGAGAAGACTGGGGTCACTAAAACTGAGGTTGCTGGCTCTTAAAACTTTTCTTTCTATTTTCAGAGTACCACTGCATTTCTTAAGTGGCTTTTAATTTCCACAACAGATAAAGTACACTAAATAACAGTTACTCATAAGACCAACACTTTATTGAAATTGTAGATCATATAATTAAAGACTACATTACAAATAACGGAGTCAGGAAGACAAATTAAGATCCGAGTTCAGAGATTCAGTTTTCCACTCAATCTTTTCGACCTCTAATCTGTTCTTCCACCAAATTCACTTTCATGCATCCAAGTACATTAGGCAGCTGTATTTTCCTGTTCCATGCTTCCAAAAAAACAGTAGAGGGAGCACGAACAGCACAAAAACATTTCCTGCCCTCAGTTCCCATACTGGATCAAAAGCATTTGTGGAAAAATCCTGTTCAAAGTTGGAAGCACTAGGTTAGCATGCCCATTTGTACCAACTAGTTCTACTATAAATTTTCTCCCATTTGAAAATGTATGCAAGTAAACCCAAATGCTTGTAATTCATGAACATTTTGGAAACACATCTATGCATTTGAATAAACAACAGGACAGCAGCTAGTCTTACAATGAATCACAGCTATTTAAGTGCAAGCTACCCTTTTGCCCAGGCCCAAGAACACCTGCTTATCTTTCTTATCTTTAAAAGACGTATCTTGGCAAACCCCTTATGTAATTACAGTTATGACTGGAAAAAAATACTGGGAACCCACAAGTTCTGCTTGCCTATATTAAGGAAGAAAAAGCAAACTCTGCCAAATGGTTGCAGCTTTGTGGATCACTGGCATAGTATCTGTTATGGATTTTGTGTGGTTCCATCCCTGTAAAGAATATTCCCGACATGCAGAAAGACTGAACAGTCTAAGTCACTTTTTCCATTTTTACCATCTATAATTTATTGCAGTTTCTTCCATCTGCATTTATAACTGAAGCTACTGGCTTTTTTTTTTTTATAGGGCAGTTACATCAACCACTTTTTCCTTAAACACATTTGAAATACTAAATCAACAAATATGCAATCCTGAAGATGCTAAACAGAGCTACCTTAAGTATTCCATTGACAATAATGTGATTGCTTTCTTTTTATAAGCTACACTAGATTTTAGTTCAGAACAGCAGCCTGCACCAGAAGAGCCCATTTACTCACCACAGAAAATTATCAGGAGCAGAAAACAAGAAAGTTAGACTTGTGTCTTAAGTGCATCTGTAATGATATACACTAAACAAAAACTGTGGTCCTGAATCGCATCTTTGTTTAGCAAAGAACATATCAAGACAAACCAAAGCTCATTTATGACCTTTCAGAACATGTATAAACTTGGCCAGTTCCTCATCTTTTCCCACCTTATCTTTGGACCAAGTGTTTTACTTTCCTCTCTTTCTTGAGCTTTACAAGTTTCCTTTCTTCCTTTGCATTTCCTTCAGAATTCCCAGTCTTCTTTTATCTTAAACAGTTCTAGAGACAGACTTCTGGCAGTCAAGGATATCATGAAGCACCCAGGTTCTCACTTATACTTACTGGAGATTTCTTGGGGCATTAAATGAAATTCCTATTTCTGTTTTTCATACTAACAAGGAGTTCTTCAGCCAGGATAAAATTCCACTTCCTCCACCCCACCACCACTAGTAGCCACAAAGCCTTCAGGGTAGGTGGAACAGCCTTTCCTTCCATAGTGTTCTTTCTCTCTGCTCCACTGCTGTAAGCAACATGTTTATTTGGAATCACATGTTAACCATTCACCAGCATGTGGTCTCTCATGTTTTTTTCCTTAGATGTTCTGTGAATTGCTTTGTGGTCTACTGAAAAGCCTTACATTCTAAAGCTGAGTTGTTTACCTATCCTATAAATTCACTTGCTTTTGTGTTAAATTTGTAATAGGATGAACTTGAGAATGCTCTTCAACTTGAGAATGTACATACATTAAAATTGTGTGTTGACCCTGATCATCAAGGAACGAATGCAGCATCCCAGTTGCCTTTGGACCAACTCTTCAAATGATACTTGCAGGAAATGTGTCCGAGCTGGGTTCTGGGAAGCACCCTGGGACATAAGGCTAGGAGAAATCTTTTTTCCTAAGCCACAGTTAGCAATATCACTGCATAAAAGCCACTCCCACAACTACAGTCTGTTAGGATAATTATAGCTAGAGTCAGAATGGACTTTTGCTCCCTTGCATCTTCTCGGTTTCTGCAAAGATCCCTCTATAACCCCATCAATAATAGTGTTTTTTCAAATCCCACAGCGCTTTGACTTTCACAAAGGTTTTGCAAAGAATTGAACTTTAGTCGTAACACTTAGTGCCCTGAGTCTGAATACACAGTATGCTATTACCCCCTCTGAAGGGTCAATGTTGCAGGTGAATTTGATAAAGGTGCAAATACCATTTTGATCCATTTCAAAAAGAAAAATCAAAGTGCTTTAGAAACATTATATACTTATTACAATTTATAATCACTGCATCAATGGTAATATCCTTTTGAAATGCTTTTAATGTTACAGTCACTGCCGATCTCCAGTAAGACGGTAACTGTTTACCTGAAGGTTCCTCTGACAGCGTCCACTGCAGATTACAGCTATTTGCTGCCCAAGATGTTCTGTGAAAGTCTGCTTTCTGATCACCATACAGTTCAAAAATATGAACTTATAAGCACTTCATGTCATGATAGTTCAAGTGTTTATCTTATGGGTAAGCGCATTAACCTAACAGAACAGCCATGATAACTGTCTTAATTTCTAAATACATTCTATCCCCTTGGCATCTCTAATTTATTTTTTACTTCCTTCTCATCAAGTAGCTTTCAGAACCACCTCTTGGATGTCCCATGTTGTTCCAAGTTCCTCCTTTTCAGTTTTTTCATTACTGCTACTAACAGCTCTGTAGTCCTTCTTACTCATCGACCAGAATCCTTGCCTTCCACGAGTTCTGCCTCCTGTCTGTATCCCTGCTAATTTGTACAACTACTGAGTTCAATGTCCTTGAGAATTGCTTTTTCCTGACTATCCCTGGTGCTAAAACTTTAGTTCATATTTCACACTGATTGCTCTGGTATTTTTACTTGGACTTCTGCCAGTCACATTTTTTTCCCATCATGTCTTTCAAAACAGCTCCAGAGGTCATTCTCTTCAGTTACATCAGCATAACTATCTCCTCAAATCATTTCACTGTTGTCTCATTGAAGTGAGGCACTACTATTTACAAAGCTAGAATCTCTCTTCTGACTTCCATCTGTTTTCAGTTCATTCTGCTTCCACAGTCCTTGCTGCAGTCATCCCAGCTGCTCTGATTTCCTGAGTTGTCTCTTTCACTTTCTCTGCTTTTATCCTATAGGTTTTATGGTAAGAATAATTTATTCTTTTTGTCCATCTATTCATTTTCTTTAAAAAAAACCTATTTTGTATAAATCCATTTCTCTCTGGTTTTTGTCAATAATGAAGCCTCTTGATCTGCTTCTGAATGACTGTCCTGCATTGTCTTTTGTGCTTAATAGAGAAACAAATGGCTCTAAGGAGTCAGACCAAAGTTCCATCCAGTTCGCTATCCTGCCTCACAATACCCAGTAGAAGATACTCCAAGAAAGAAGAAAAAAAAAAGCTGGATAAACCTCACCCTTAGTATGTCATCTCAGCTTCCAAAACACAAAAATAAGGGAGACCTGAGTGAGAGGTACTATCTTTGTGTTTAACAAATGTCTAAAATTTTGTTACATGAGTTTTTCTAGGACTAATCTATACTTCTGTTATCCACAAGCTTCTGTGGAATTAACAACTTTATTTTGTAACATATGGAAAACTTCCTCCTTTTGTTTGTTTTAAATCAATTAACAAGTTTGATTTCCATCTAGTTCTCTTATTACACTGAACAGTGAATACTCATTCTCTAGTCACTTTCTCTATGCCATTCATAATTTTACAGCTATGAGTCATATCACCTTTATTCTTTTTCTTTAGGCTGAAAACTTTACAGTAAACTTAAGTCTTTCTTCAGATGTTCCAAAATTGTGACCAAACCTGTGAGGGCCCTAAGTGCTTTCTCCCGCACCCACCTGCTGTGTGTTTGGTTGGGCTCAAGGCCAACTTAGAAAGAGTACAGCTGGTGACCTAGAAAAAAGCTGTTTGAAGAATGCTGCCCCTCCTTCCCTTGGGAGCTGCTTTTAGGCTGAGGCTTTTGCCCTTGGCCTACCTTGAGCCATGCTGCAGCTGTGTTGCAGCCACATACCATGTACATCTAGATGCAGGTCATGATCTGGGGAGTGACTTCCTGGCTTGATTTCAGAACTGCCTCCTCACTATGGACATGCTAGTGATCACCAGACCATGTCTGGCCCTTGTTACCGTTTCTGGACCTGATCCTGACTCAGCCTCCCATCTTGATCTTGGACCTGCTCCGTCACTATGTACTTGTTTGGTAACGTGGACTTTTGCCTGACCCTGGCAGCCCTCACTGCACCAGCTCTGCATGAGTATGGTGGGAGTGAGTTTCAGCTGGTGAAGCCTCTACCTCTGGGGGCCTTGTTACATGATTGGTTCCCAGTTCGCTGTCCCTTGCTCCTCCTTGAAAATGCCAAACCTTGCCACCTTCTCTGTGATCTTTTCTAGTTCTGGTATGTCCATTTTGAAGTGTGGGGACCAGAACATTACATGATAATCACAGGATTCACAGGGACATGATGTATGTTTCTTTATTTCTTCCCTAATCATGCCTATCATTGTGTTTGCTTCTTGGATCACTGATATTTTCAGAGAACTGTCCATAAGGACAAGATCTCTTTCCTGATAAGTAGCCAACTAGACCCAACCACTGTTCACATAAAATGCCTCCCATATGCATTGCGACTGGTTTTCTACTCCCCTTTTTGTCACTTGTCACTCTATGTCATAAGATTCTTGCTGTAACTGCATAGATTAGCATTGTTAGCAAACTTCACTCACTCACTCAATAGCTTTTTCACAGTTCATTTCCGATTATTCTAAACTATTTAAGTCCCAGTGAAGATCTAAGTGAAACCAACTGGCAAGCTCACTCCAGCATGAAACTAAGTTTATTCCTACCCTGTTTCCTAACTTTTAGCAAGTTGACTTGTCAGAGACCAAAGTTCTACAAAAAGATGCACCTTTCAGCAACTCTACAAACTACAGAAGAATAAGCAACCACAATTCTAGGCTAAGTACTAGGTATTATTTCACTTTTCAAATACCCAACTAAAAAGACACACTTCTAGAATTAAAAAAAACCCTTAAATTTAATAGTTTTCTCTTTAATTCCTCCTTTAGCTGGCAACGTTTTTATTATGACATAGAGGCTTAAAATTTCCATCTGTCAAATATTAAATGCCATTTAATTGAATCGTCTTAATATTAACTGTTATTGCCATTCATAACTGTTTAGCACCATAATGATATCTGCTACACAAAGGAAGAGAAATACAACCAAACTTTGGATCACATTAAAGCTGACAGTAACAAGAGTGCTGCTGTGGCATCAGCTTAATTGAACTCAACCTTGAAGGAGTATAAGCTATTCCTAACACCTTATAACCAAGTTGGAAAAGTCACTGTGATAAAATCCTGACAGTGACATTATAACCACAAAATGGGCTGTCACATTGTTTAATCTGACCTCTTCAGAGATTAAATCTCACACAGATAGCAAGTCTAATCACTTTGGATAGCTTATAGTCTTATAGAAGTTAAAGAGATGGGAAGGGAGCGTATAAACAGGAGGGGGAGCGACTGTTTACGAGGGTGGGTAGTGATAGGACAAGGGGGAATGGTTTTAAACTAAGACGGGGAGGTTTAGGTTAGAGATTAGGAGAAAGTTTTTCTCCCAAAGGGTGGTGGCACACTGGAACAGGCTGCCCAAGGAGGTCGTGGATGCCCCATCCCTGGAGGCATTCAAGGCCAGGCTGGATGTGGCTCTGAGCAGCCTGGTCTAGTGGTTGGCGGCCCTGCATATGGCGGGGGGGGTTGAAACTAGATGATCACTGTGGTCCTTTTCAACCCAGGCCATTCTATGATTCTAAGACAGAACAAGACACTGAGATTCCACCAGCACCCAAGGTCCTTACAGAATTCATTTAAGTGTACAAAATTCAAATAGGAATACTAAAACTTCAATAGAACAGTCAGCATGGTACAAAGAAAATGTATTCCAAACCCCAAACTGGGCTATCAGACTGTCCCCAGACAAACCAAATCACACAAGCGACTAAAACAATTCTCTCTGTTATCTCAGAGCACAGGCCCCACCAGTCTGGCATGCCACCCCTGATTGCAGGCAAGCCTTGACCTTTTAGATAGTGGCAAAATATGCATTCAGGAATGCATCTAGCTCATTTTTCAGTGGGCAAAATGTTTCTGGTGACTAGGTGAAACGTAACATTTGTCATACAGATACCAATGCAACAGCTCAGTTTGGGGCACAATACTGTCAGTGCTGATCTTACTTTTCCCAAATGTAGACCCTGTTGTTCTACACAGACATCTGAGCTGTTTATGGATTAACATAAATCACAGGCCAGCACTTTAAGTAAAAATATTGATGTTAGTTTGCTTAAAAATGCTGGCATCGTAAAATGCGGCAGTTCACTAGAAGCTCAAGAGGCCTGTAGGGGAGGGAAAAGTGAACAACTAAGCACAATAACATCATCAGGTGCACCAAGCTTATCTAATCCTCTCCCTCTCTCACTGCCAATACATTGTTTCATTGGAGGTAACAGAGTCAAAAAAGACAAAGAGGAAAAAAATGAAAGAAAATACAAAAGGAAAGTTTTTCTTTCATATGTACTGCACACACTCAAAAATCTCTTAAAGTGGATGGATATTAACATCAACTGGAAAACAGTTACAGTTCTCAAAATATGTTTGTGGATTAAAGTTATCTGGTTTATACAAGTAAGATGGCTTCCATTATATGACCCAAGATTAAGAATTACTGTTTTTCATACAATATCTTAGATCCTTGCTATCTTATTTTTGTATTTTATAGGATAAATAAATAATGGAGATATTTCTCAGAACTTTCTGAATATATGAAAAAATCATACTGTTTTTAAAAAATAACTTACCTTCTTTTACTGATTCCTCATTTGACTGGCTTAGTGTTAACAACATGTTACATTTTTCCAGTTGCAGAACCAGTTCGTTATTTGCTTCATTAACTTCTGATACTTTCTAGAAAAGTAGAAAACAATATATTTTGAACTAAGTTTTAAATCTTGAGTTTCAAATTAACATAAAATGTAACAATTTCACAACACTGCAGTCACAAGCCTGTATTATTTCCCATTCTGGAAATTCCGTTATAGAGAAGAACGACGCTGGACTTGAGAGCCTGTGCTACTGAGAGTTCACCCTGCAGAACTAAGAATGCTGACTTACTTCACTAGTTATAAACTGGTTTCTTCTCAATTCTGTAGTCTGCAGTCTGGGTCAATCCACAGCAAGGTTCTTTCTACAGTGTAGGAAAATGACTGCGGGGTGGGAATTAGTTTCTCTAAGGTAATGTCTATATCCTAACAGAAGTTATAATATCCTAAGAAAAATCTCCATAGTAAAGTAAAACACAGTTGCTACCTTCTGGGACAAAGGTGCGCCTGACATACAAAGAACTCGTTTTCCCAGCAGCACATCCCAGTCCTGGTACAAAACGGATTGATGGGGGACGGAGTGAAACAACCTTGTTCCACACCCTGCCCTATCTGAGACTATTCGTACCTCTGTAAGGATGGGAACGATAAGCCGTGTAACAGCTGTCCAACAAGAAAGATGGTAGACCCTGTGCCAAGCACTGTGGCAAAATCTTTATCCTGAGGTGAACTTTTTTCACTGTAATACCAAAACACACCTCCATTCTGAAAGTTACCTGCCTCTCAGGCATGACCACTCCTCATTGAGCATGTGCTCTCTGTTTTACTGACTATACCTTTAAGAGCGAATCGAGAGAATTTTGCACCAGTCAGTAATAAAGGTATGTATGACTAGAGTCACTCAAGCTCCACACAAATACAAAGAAATAGTATAAAAATAGATTGATGAGGAGAGAAAGTTAGGGAAGACTCCATTGTAACTTTTGGGATCAGCCAATAGGCTGAACGTTTTCTTCTCCCCCACAGGGACACCTATTGGGTAAGAACCTCTTCTACACACATTAAGTATCAATATACACTAGCAGTTACTAACAACTAAAGATTGATTATATATTGTTCTTGCAGTCAGTCTAACATCAACAGCAATCTCTACACTGCCACAATCTGTATTTTATACAATAAAATTTGGTTTGCATAAACTTGATAAGGGATTTGACTCAGTGCTGCTGTCAGTGCAGTCCCTGAATAGGTTAGCTGAATCATCCTCCGATACAGCAGGCTGCTCAGTAGCGTGCCCACACGGGACGCCAGCAGGCTGTACGAGCGCAAGGGCCTTAACTTTCTTGGGAAGCTGTCAGGCTGATCAAATATAAAAGGGATTGAGGAAACCCCCTTTCTCAATTGTAATAAGGGATTTGACTCAGTGCTGCTGCTAGTGCAGTCCCTGAATAAGTTAGTCGAATCATCCTCCGATACAGTGGGCTGCTTGGTAGGGTCCCCATATGGGACGCCGGAAGGCTGTATGGGCGCAAGGGCCTCAACTTTCTTGGGAAGCTGACAGGCTGATCAAATATAAAGGGTTCAGGGAAACCCCCGTTCTTAAAGTGACATATGGCTTTGCATAAGAGGCTGTTAATGCCCTCACTGAGCACCAATACGAGTAATGGGTATGAATAGGAATTGGTATAATATCTTTTTTCCATGAGAAATGCTAAACTTATTTCAGGTGCCCCTGTTACGTTATCTCTACTATGGATTTACTGATCAGGATCAGCCACCAGAGGTGGCCAATGCAGGGCTAACAAGAAATACAGTACTAATTTTCCTCAGTGGATCAATCTTTTAAGAACTGACATATACATGAAATAAAGAGAGCTCAATGCATATGGAATATAAGAAGAGATGCTCCTGCTATGTCAATGACGTTTTTCTAGAACAAGGAACAATTTCTGAAAGGATAGTCCAGCAAAGCTGTGTGATACTGTTATCTCCAAAAGCCGCTTCTGATACAAAGGGACGCTTCCACGCTTTTCCTGAGAAACCAAAATTGGCCTCAGCTCCATTAAAATTCCAGCACAGAAAAAAAAAAGCTTCTCAGACTTCACAGAAGTCACTCATATCACCCTGAGATACAGTCAATACACTTTCCAAACAAAGTTGGTATTACAAGGCACATCAGTAAGAATAAGCTGATTCTGAGAAGAATTTTTCACTTGAAAAGCTTATTAAAATGTCACAAAATATTTATAAATAGCAGTTTCAACATTTTTACCTTCTTCACTTACCTTTTCTATCTCTGAGAAGTTATCTAAAAGTTTATCAAGGTTCACCACACTGGTTTTCTTCATAGTTTCTTCATGGCTGTGATTCATTTCTTTCTGGACCACATAATCCAGTGATCATGGCATACAAAAAAATAGATCTATTAATTAATATATTTCTTATTCACACTATCTCAAAAAATCATATGCACAAATGTAAGCAGAACAAAAAACACTTTTTTTTCCAATTAAAACTATTTTTGCATGTGAAGCTAAACTTCAACCAACATAAGAACTTGCATTTCTAGGAAACACCATGAATGTCAGAAAGCCCAAGCAAAATCTATCAAACTGTTAGATAATATAGTTGAATTTGGAATTTTTTGCTACAATTAAAAAGTAAACCTGAATCCATTTCCATAGACACAGCAACACAATTTTACATCAATATATTAGCGGTCTGTAGACAAGGATGCTTTTAAAACACATGACCAATTTAATTTTAGATATGCTGCTAAAACAGACTGGTCTTCCTGTCCTCACTTTAAAGAGCAGGAGATTCAAACAGCTAAAAAAATTATTCATTCTCTACTCTGTGTATTTCAGAGGCAACAGGTGAAATTTAATTTAAGTTTGATTAACTTAAAAAATGTTACTTAAGTAATTAGATTTTATCAGGCACATATTAATACAGGATCTAGACCTTTTACCTGTGTAGATACTCTAATACTTATCTACTCTGAGGTTTAAATTACTTACACATTTTCTTACAAAAATTTTAAATTAATATCAGTAATGTGACACTGTAGCACATAAACCCTACCAATGAGTAAAAAGACAGTTTATTGAAAACCACCCATATAATTCCAGATTATTAACACAATTCCTCCTTTCAGTATAAATTCTACTTAAAGAATCTTGAACATACATTTGCAAGATAGATCTGAAAGACACAATATGAATGTTTCTAAAAATATTGAAGCTCTCTCTGAACATCAGGCTCGATGAAACAAAAAATCCAATACCAGATAAACCATGTAGTGCAGACAAAATCATCACTTCTATGTGGTAATGTATGAACTGTCTTTTTACAAATAACAAAAAATTGCAACGAGATGAACCATAAGTTAGAGTGTGTGCACTACCCAGAAACTGAATGGATTTCCAGACAGAAATACTTTCAGCAAAGTTAGGAGGAAATGCATAGTAAATGAACAACTACTCAATAGGAACCTTACATAACTATTTTCTCAGTCATTCAAGTCTTTACATGTATGTAACTTCACCAAAGCAGTATGACAAAGACATTGGATCTGTGTGCTTAATACTGTTTTTTCTCTTGTATCAACTGTTTCCTCAGAGGGACTAAAACTAATTAATTAGCTAAAGCTAATTAACTTTTTTCTTTAAATCAACAATCAACATCAAAGTACTAATACTTCTAAGTTGAATTAGTGATTTTTTACAAAGTTAGCAATCTTAATGACTTCTGTGATTACAGTGCAATGATTTGTTAAAATGGAGTTTAAAATATTTACTCAGGACATTCAACTTTGTAAAACAATTATAAATCTTGATATTCTATTAGTTGATAATCTAAATGTACACTGTGACTTCCAGGACTTGATCTTTCCAGTCCTTTTCATGGGCAGTATCTTATCTGGTTGTCAGTCACCCATTTTTTTTTTTTTACATCATGCTCTTAAAACTGTGTTTCACCCTCTAAATTTAGACTGAGGATGGGAGTCCAGGGAGCTGCCATGTTGTGTGGTGTTTTGTTTGTGCTTCCTTATTCCATGGCGTCATTTGTTCTCTCAGAAGACAGGATGTGCTCAGCACTTGGCCACATTAGGCAACAGTGCCACTGGGAATAAAACTCCCACTAAACTGAAGCAGCAAATTAAAAATAATATGTAATACCATTAATTTTGCATTTTTTTGATCAGGAAAACTCATCACTTTTTTTTTTGTGTATGTCATTATTATATATGTTACGTCTTCCAAAGGCATTTTTGTTAAGCTTCCCACCCCTGTTTTGAATTACATTTATTTCACTAGGGGAAAAATTAGAGATTTAAAATTCATTTTTGATTGTCATGAAACCTTTATCTATCATTAAACCTTTACTTAATCTCTCTTTAACTCCTTGCCATCCATGCTCAGTATCCTAAGTATTGAAGCTGATGATCTGATTTCAGAATGTAAGGTTTCATTTTGCTTCATGTAACAGTAAAGACTGTATTTATAACCAAAATGAAATGTGTAGATATTAACTGCATATCTCAACTGAATGTAGTGTTTGTTCAATAACAGCCACTTCAAACAGTCTCAGCATTTTTCTGAACTCCACCCTTCTTTAAGGCAGGCACCTGACACTTGCACTGACCTGAACCTTGCTTTAATTATTCACTCTTCGAAGATCTTGAGAACAGTTAAAGCCTGCTCTGCAGATCAGAACTATCACCACCCAAATGGCACCCACAAGTGAGGTGACTCCCATTCCCTCATCCGATTTCACAGACAGCCAACTCCAGAGGGACAGAGGGACGAGCTGCACCGCCGCAAACCCCCCTCCAACGACGCCCACGGAGCCCCAGCGACCCTCTCTCCCTCTCCCACCTCTGCAGTTCGCTCACACAAAGTGCCCTGAGTGGAAGTCAGACTCGCACGATCTCAGGTGCACAGCGGAGAAAAAACGGCGCGCGCGCGGCCCAAGGCGCGAAACCATGTGCGCCGGCGGACCGTACCACTACCGACCCTGCGGGGGTCCCATAGCGCCCCCTCCTCGCCGGCCCGCTGGTGGGCTCGACCCCACGCGCGCGCTTGGCGCTCGCAGTTTGAGGCGGTGGTGGAGGGCGTCGCCTGGCGCTGCGGGGACAGGGACGGGGAGAGGGGCTGCGCTGAGGGGACAGCGTGAGGCGTGGTGGGAGCAGGGGCTGCTGGTGGTCTGTCGGCGTCTCTCAGGAAGTCTCCACCCGATAACCGTCTCCTTGGAGGCAGGGTGAGAGGGAAACTGGGGGCCGTACGCCCCGGTGCTGTCCTGATGTGACCCCGAGAGCGGTGCCGCCACTCGCCGCCTCACCGAAACGCCCCAACAAAAGCCCAGCACGTCAGCAGAGCGCCTGCTGGGGCCCCGATTCCGCTTGTTTGTTTTATCAAATGGTTCCTCACATGGCGATAAACGTCAGCTGGGGGGGAACTTGATGTGCACACAGACGTTCCTTTGAACAGCAGCAGACAAACGCTGGATGGGAGCACTTCTCTGAGTGACGGAGAGACCGACCGATCTGTTACCTCTGTTCTCAGCATGTATACTGCGCGTGTAACTATGGCTACCCCAGCCCGTCTCTCCTTGTTCGGAGGGGGATTACCACAAAGGGCTTCTGAGAAAAGTTTCCAAGACATCCACCTCAGGGTGGGCGCAAACCCCGAGGCCGCTGAGCTGGCGGGCAGCACACGGAGCTCGCTGCTCCGCCGTGCTGGCGGTGGCTGAGGGTTGTGCTGCTGCTTTGGTTGGCTGGGAGATCAATCATTCTGCTTAAATATGATAGGGGCAAGTTACGTCGTTACTTTTTCTTCTGTTCCTGAAATTTGATAGCAAGTCCCGTTAAGATTACGCAGTCCTAACATATTTAGTATCCTACTAGGATTTTATTTAAAAAAAAAAGAAAACGAAAAAGAAAAAAAGGGAAGACTAGTAGGACCCGTTGGGTTGCTGCATAACATCCATGTGAAATCAGAGGCAACCAAGCCCTGTGGTCCCACAGAAAAACAAAGAACTCCCCCCTCCTACACATTCTTCCTACCTTACTAGGTATCAGTTGCTTCTTTTCTAGGCTAAAGTGAGTTGCTGATCAAGACATACCAACCTCTCTTTAATCTTGCTAGGAATGTCTATGTAAGATTTAATATCCTGCCTTACCATGGAAACAAACTGTGCTGAGGCAGTGGGGACTCTTCAGCAGTTGGTTCGTATCAGTAAGTGTTGTAACTGTAGAACAGGTTTCTTAGCTAGATATCTTTGCTGAAGACTTCACAGAAAAACATTAACCATTTTGTCATTTGAATGATCATAACTAGGTTTCAGGGTTAGTAGTGCTGGGTGAGTGATTATTTGTAATACTTTAGTTTGGAAGGGACTTCTGGATCTTGCTTGGACCAAACCCCTTCTCGAAGCAGGGCCAGCTTCAAAGCTAGAATGGATTGCTCATGGCCTTGTCAAGTTTGGAGTATCTTCAAGGAGAAGATTGTCTTATGGCATGATCTGAAGAGGAATTGTTTTACGATCTTGGATTTAGACAGAAACAGCTGTTAATTTACAGACATAGATTTCTTCAGAAAAAGGATGTAGAATTGCATTTTTAGAGCCACATCTGCATGCTAGGATAAATGGACTTGTTCTCAGAAATGCTAAATATGCTTTAGTGTTCTCAGACTGTCTGGTTTTGTTTGTAATGGAGAGAGAAGATATTACATCTTGAATGCTTGTTGATGCTGTCGTCAAGAGCAGAATTGCCTGCTGTGCAGATCAGAAGCCATGGGAGCATGCAGGACCCTTCATGGCTGAGCAGGTCCAGAGAAATAACAACCTGTCAGTCAGTCATGGTTGCAAATGTGGTTTGCAGACAACTGCTTTATCAGAATGTCTGATGGTTGGTGTCCACTGGGATATAGATATGGACAAAGTGATGAAAATAACATTTGTGGATAGAAGATCTGCAGCTGAGATACAAGTAGGGAAAGGACTCTCACAGTCATAGACTAGGCCTGGAACACCAAATGTGTCACAGTGCTGCATACTAATAGGGAAAGGGCATATCCTCTCATCTCCCAGTGAACTCAGTACATGCTACTCCTGTTTTTGAGCTCACTTTCCCCGCGTCATTGACCAATTTTTACAAAATCTGTTAGACATTTTCAGTTGTCCTTGAAAACTGCAGCACTGCCAAAAATCTATTCAAAAGGTTTGGTACCTAAAGAAAAAAATTCCAAGTTTAATAAAGTTATTTGTTCGAGATCAGACTTCTAGTCAGTGAAATGTCACAATAGTTGCTTGTCTTAGACCCAGAAAAAGGTACTCTGCTGATTGCTACAAAGACAGAAAACCCCAACAAACTCTCAGTGGTGAGGATTTGAATGCACAGTAAACCACAGTGTATTGCAGATTGGTTTTTTGTGTTAATTATTTAGTGGTGGTTTTATTTTATAGATTACATTCACAGGAAGACAGGGAATGAAGACTGAAATCCAATTCTCATGATTAGGCAAAAATGTTATTCTGTGATCATGTTATATTTGCAATAATGCTATGCAAAATGACTCATATGTAAATATGTCATTTAACCACTGGGAAGGTCATTACTATGACCAGTCTGGGAAAAAAACTGCAGGGAAACAAAAACTTTGAGGGAAAAATGTGTGACAGATTTTAACACAGAAATACATAGAACAAAAACTCTATAAGATGGGTAGAGCATTTAACTTAAAATAGATTTAGCAGTTAGCAAATGTTCTTTTGTTTTAGCTTTTAAAATATTGCTGCTAAACTAGTAAGCAGTTTAGCACTTCAAACTTCTAAAATATGAGTTCATTTAGAGTTCATTCTATTTTTTTGCTGTTTTATACGGTAGTAACTTCTCTGGCAAGACAGTTCAAGAGTCCGGTGGTCACTGAAAAAATGTCTGATTTCCACTGTGTATTAGGCAAGTAGGGAGGTCTTTTCTGGCAGAAATTGTCAGGTAGCTGGGTGATGCTGTATTAGCACATTTCAACCTACAGAGGGTTTGTTACACAAATGGAAAACACAAATACCTTTTGTTGCCATTATGAACATTGCCACAAGAGAAACTTCTGTGCCAAAAATCTAGGACATGGCAGTCCCAGCCATGTTTCCTATTCTATTTCTTACAAACAGCATCATCTGTGTACATTTAAATTCTTATGGTTAGACATAGGCTTGAGTAATTTTTTACTGATCTTCATGTTCCTATTACGTTTTGATGGTCTTTAATACCCTTTGTTACAACCTGAGCCATGCCAGAGGAATGTGTCAGTTGCACTTAAAGAATTAAGGTTTGCAAGATTCAACTTAGTTTACAAAATTATTGTTTTCCTCTTTTTCTGAAGAGCACATGTAAGGAAGAGCATAGGCTTTAGCATGCTCTAGACTGCTAGAGCACTCATCACAGAGGCAAACTATAGAGTCAGGCTGCTGAGTAGCTTAGTAAGGTGAGGGGATAAATTGTTCTATCATCCATCCTGGGCATCAGCATACTCTTTGCTATGTTGTATTCCTCTTGCAAAAGGGATTTATTTTTCTGTTTTAGGAGACGAAAGGTGTCTGTCAGGTGGAATTTTCAGTACAGAAGCACCCTTTCCTGTTGTGTTTTCCAAAATGTCTATAGACGCTGGAACAGGTTGCCCAGGGAAGTTGTGGATGACCCATCCCTGGAGGTGTTCAAGGCCAGGCTGGATGAGGCTTTGAGCAACCTGGTCTAGTGGAGGGTGTCCCTGCCCATGGCAGGGGGGTTGCAACTCGTTGATCTTTAATGAGTCCCTTCCAACCCAAACCATTCTATGGTTCTATATTTGTCCAAAGGATGAAAACATACAAATATATACAAATACATAGAAATAGATGTTTATTAAGTAGGTTAGTATACTAGAACACTTTTAAATGTAAATATTTAAATATATAAATAAATACATGGGCAAATATATCTGTTAAAACAATATCTGTAGCCATCAATGTAACCTCAGTAAAAATAGTGGTTTGCATGTCATGATCACTCATGCATGTTACCTAAGTCTCAGGGTGGGAGGTTTTAGGAAAAACAAAAAAAAAAAAAAGAAAAAAAAATGATGTATGTGGCCTTATCCTCATAACTGGAGCCATCCAACAACAAAAAGGGCCAGTTAGTTTCAGCATCTACTTGAGCTGTTTTGTTCGGAAGGATAATTGAAATGTTCTTCTACAAAGTATTTTTTTCCTCTGTATTTGTGTCTTTTTGTTTTCCAAAGGATGACCTAACCCTTGCTTTATAGCTACAGTAATTGAAAAAAATAACGACTTAGCATTAGTGTTTATAGTATGTGTCAAAACACAAATTTCATTATTTGTTTCAGGATATTGGGAGGCAGTAGATTTCTGAACTTGCTTGTAGGCATTCCATTCTTTTCATCTTGACAGAAATGTTCTGTGATGCAGGATGAATTAAAAAAAAAAGAAAGTAAACACTAGGTAAAATGGAAATGACACCTCCTAAAATGTGTATCATTTTGTGACTCTGTAAAAACCTGAATTTTGAAATCTCCAGAAGGAGTCATTAGGGCCAGATCTAAATTCACACAATCTTCTGTGTTAGCTGTACCACATGCTGAACTTAAAATGGCTTTGGTTTGCCTTCTGAAATAACTTTCTGAATTACTATGGATGGAAAACCGGCTCACCGTATCACACTGTCTGCAAGTCCTTGTCTGGAAGAGCCTGTGTTCATCTGCAGCATAACTTTTAATAAAATATTTAGCCATATGGTACTGAAGGTAGACAGCGTGTTCCAGCACTTTGTTGCATAGACAGACTGGTACGTGCTGTTTCCAAGGGGAAAAAAAGCCCCTTGTATGTCATTAGAGCCTGAGACCTTTGCAGTCATTTAGCTTATCAGAACAACATTTTTGTTTTAAAAGTCTGACCCATCACCCAAGCAGGAGTGAAAACATTAATTTGTAGCACAGCTTGCTTGCTCTTTGTTTGACACAGATGCTCGTTTATGTTGTTGACCTTGTTTAAATTTTCTCAAGCACATACATACTCATGCCTAAACAGAAAGCCCAGAATAAATAATTTAATTGAATACAAAAGTTTTATCTATGCTACAGGGAAGAATGTGTCTATCTCCACACAGCCCTGAGTCTAACTCAAATGTAGTTCTTCATAGTCAAGTATTCTTCATGTGAGTGTATCAATATAATCCATTTGAGTCAGTTTCTGAGAGAACATAACTATGCAAAACCAGATTGTTGATTTTGATTATTTGCTTCTGTAAAACTTGAAGTCACTCAAATAATTTTCTCCTCAAATTATTTTCACTGGGATAGGGTTAATTTTTACAAGAAGCTGGGAGGGGGCACAGCCAGCATAGACAACCGGAACTAGCCAAGGGGATATTTGATACCATGCTGAGGTCATGCTCAGGAGGTGTGGATGTCAGAAGGAGACAAGCCTGGGGAGGTTAGGTCTTTGCTGCTCAGAAATACGCTGAGCATCTGTTTCCAGGTGGTAAGCAATTGTATTGTGTATTTGAGCAATTGTATTGTGTATTCTTATTAGTATTATTGTTATAATTCTCTTTTCTTGTGTTGTATTGTTAAACCTGTCCTTATCTCAAGTCATGGGATTCTACCTTTAGTTCTTCCAGTTCTCCTGCCTATGTTACGGCAGGGGGGAGGGGTGAGTGAGCAGCTGCCTGGTGCTTGTGTCAGGCCAACTTTTTTAAAAACAAAACCAGAATTACTATTTATACTGCAGCCGTGTCAGTGTTCCAACCATGCCAAAGCTTGGTCCTGCACACCATGGTGCAAGCCTACAAAAAACGTTCTTTGCTTGGAAGCATTTAACAGATAGATGTTCTGTCCAGTTTAAACAGGACATGAACCTTAAGGATGAAGAGCAATAGAGAAAGATGAAGAGAAGAGAAGTAACCATATTGCTTCCACTGGCTTCCTAAGTAACCTAGCCTGCATTCCTTTGCTGTCCCATTTACACCAGATGTACTTTTAAAGTAATGCTAAACTACATGCTGGAGGGAAGGGATGCCATCCAGAGGGACTTTGACAGGCTTGAGAGGTGGGCCTGTGCAAACCTCATGAGGTTCAACAAGGCCAAGTGCAAGGTCCTGCACATGGGTTGGGGCAATCCCAAGCACAAATACAGGCTGGGCGGAGAATGGCTTGAGAGCAGCCCCGAGGAGAAGGATTTGGGGGTATCGGTAGATGAAAAACTGAACATGACCCGGCGGTGTGCACTTGCAGCCCAGAAAGCCAACCATGTCCTGGGCTGCATCAAAAGCAGTATGGCCAGCAGGTTGAGGGAGGTGATTCTCCCCCTCTACCCTGCCCTTGTGAGACCCCACTGGGCTTTCTGCATCCAGCTCTGGTGCCCCCGATATAAGGACACGGAGCTGTTGGAGCGGTTCCAGAGGAGGGCCATGAAGATGATCAGAGGGCTGGAGCACCTCCCATACGAGGACAGGCTGAGAGACTTGGGGTTGTTCAGCCTGGAGAAGAGAAGGCTCCGAGAAGACCTTGTAGTAGCCTTCAGGTACTAAAAGGGGGCCTACAGGAAAGGTGGAGAGGGACTTTTTATGAGAACATGGAGTGATAGGACAAGAGGTAATGGCTTTAAACGGAAAGAAGATGGATTTAGATTAGTCAAAAGGAAGAAATTTTTCGCTGTGAGGGTGGTGAGGCACTGGAAGAGGTTGCCCAGGGAAGCTGCGGATGCCCCATCCCTGGAGGTGTTCAAGGCCAGGCTGGATGAAGCTTTGAGCAACCTGGTCTAGTGGAAGGTGTCCCTGCCCATGGCAGGGGGGTGGGAACTCGATGATCTTTAAGGTCCTTTCCAACCCAAACCATTCTACGGTTCTATGATTCTGTTTCCTTGATTCTATGATTCTGACCTAGTTTTCTTGTAGTCCTAAAAATCAGGGTGGTAGCGAGTGTTTGAATCATACAAATGTGTGTGTATGTGTCAGATTGGCAAGGTGCATATTTTCTTAAAATACATCTAGTACACCATAAGAACATACTGCTTTGTCAAGGACTACATTTTCCAGAGATTATAAGATCTTGTCTAATTTATCCCATTTGAAGGTGTCCATTTGGGGAGTATTTTGTTTGCTTTCTTTTGATTCTTACTTTTCCCTCCATTGACTATTAGCGCATCTTCTATGGAAGTTAAACAGCTGGGGGTAGTCTTGGAAGAAAGAAATGCTTGTGTCTAAAGCATCATTTGCTACACTATGGAAGCAGGAAGACAATTTGTAAAGGCACATATGCTTCTATTTTCTTGTATTTGTGTTTGTGGCAACACTCAACCATTAGTGCCAGAATAAAAGCTTCTAAATAGTCATATATAGTTCCTCAAAGAAGAAAACTCAGAAGGTTTTTACAATCGATTGATTGGTGATTGGTAGAAATCAGCTAATTAATACTAATCACATTGTGAAGAAAGCAACACAATGTTGCCATTGTTTACACAATAAAAGCAAGAGACTTTGTGTCCCTAGAGCTTTTCATAAAATAGATCATTCTTTGGCTAGACTGTTTTTACAGTCTGAAAACCACTACAAAGTATATGAACTACACCCGAGTGCAATGTTGCATTTTTGAGTGCTGTAAGTTTACAAATCTAATTGCAGTTAACACAGGTCCTTGTCCAGAGTTGCACATTCTTTCATCAGTAGTTTGGCTCAGGAAATTTCACTTAAAAGTTTTCATGGCATTTCAAGGCACTAGCAAATCTTTCTGATTCCATCAAAAATACACCATGACAAAGAAATAATTCTAACACAGAGGTTAAAACTTAGCTTAAGGAATCCCATACACCTAGGCCACAGACAGAGGACAGTGTGCTCATAATGATCGTAACATCTCTGGGTAACAAGCACATGGTGCTCACATGGCTGTTGAAGAAGGGTTGGACCCACTCATTTGGTAGCAAAATTTTGCTAGGAATCATGTTGTCTTTGGTAACTTTCCAAGCTTGTGCCTTAGTCTTCAAGGAAAGTACATTTAGTTGTCTCAGAATTAGTTCCTGAAGAAGTTTTCCATTCGGAAGGGCAAGGTTGGTATTTCCTTTGTTTGTTACTCGAGATTGTAGCATCAGATAGCTGCTGGGAAATAGATCAGAAAATTTAACTTTTTTCCTAGTATGAGAAAGTTACCCAACACTGTATAGTTCTATACTTTATGTTTTTCTGGCATAAGTTTTCTTATGCAAGTGAAAAAATATATAAAATATATGTTCTGTTAATTTTACTACTGAAGAAGAAAGTGTGAGGAGTCAGTTTCCTGGCATGCCTAGGCCTCAGGTGGCTCTTATGGGACAGATTTTATTTCCTTCAGCATGAGCTCAAAAGCAAACCAAAGATTGTAGTGGAAGCATCATTTATAGCATCTGTGACAGGAAGCTACAGAAAGTTGTCAGCTTTTCAACTTTGTTTTTATTCCCACTACCTTCTGCAGACTTTTATTCCTTCCAATTTGGAGGAGGCGAGTTCAGCTATGATCTCTCACAACTTGTAACATGATGTGAAAGAAACCTCTGCTTTCTCAGACTAATTTCAGGAAGCTAATGTATCATTAGTCAGATAAATTTCATATGTTAGGATAAAGACGTTCATATCATGCAAAAGACATAACCAAAACCTGTTGCAAAAAAAAAAAATCTCAGTTTATTAGATGTATCAATTTTAACAGCTTCATCTGCTTTTCATTACAACCACTGACTACAGTTGTAATCCATACCATGCCTACAGCTCTACTTACAGCTAATGCTAATTACCCTAAGTGTTGCTGACTCCTGGCAGCTTCTCCACTGCATCTGGTTCTTTAACACCAGTTACTGTTTCTCTTCCATCTATTTTTTAATGTCTCCTATGCTTTCTAGTAGCTCTGATTGGAGAAAGTGAGGAAATGCTTCCTCAATAGTTATTAGTGTTTAAGTAATATACAAATAATGGAAATGGATTTGGGCTACACCTTGCTTTAGTGTGGCCTGAAGGCATGGTTTCAATGTCAGTGAAAGCACTGGCTGCCTGTGCAATTAATAATCAGAACGCAAAATTTGTACCGTAAAATTACATTTAAACAGAGGGAGTTCCAAGAGAGAAATACCTCCACTGGTGTCTCCTCAAAGTCAATTGGCTGTAAAAGCTGGTTAAATTCTTATCAATTCCACCATCTTGGTGATCTTGGATATTCTGAACGAGAACTGAAAAATGCATAATGAAAAAGTAATATTCTGTAGTGTTTATCTCTTTTCCTGCCCCCCCCCCCCGGTTTGCATTGCTTCTTTAATAAAAATAACAACATACTTTAAACTTTTTCTCTGTTTTTCTCTCAAATAAGCCAATCTGGCACCCTGTGTCGGGCACTCCTTTTTATAGGGTGTCTGGTACTGTGCCCCTGAGATAGCACATCTCAGTGCAGGAAAAAAAGGTTTCTGTGGCTACGTGTCGTACAGTTTTAAGTTTCTCTTTGGACCAGAGCATTATTACCCATTCGTACAACTGTGCTGATGCATGGATAGTTACATATACTAAGCTGTGAATGACAGTAGCATGTTCTCAGCATACGTTGCACCATCATTAACTTGAAGCATTTTTGAAGAGATGGCAAGTCTATAGAACACTCATCTCTTCTCAAATATTTTACTACTAATAAAGGAGATGCTGTTAGGCTGCAAAAATGAAAAACGCTTTTAAACAATGCTGTATTCAGTCCCCATTCTTTACTATTCTGAAATACAAACATACCTTTGATAATGTTAATTTTCATTCAGAAAGGGTGAACAGCTCTCCTAATTTGCTGATCTCACCTGTTGCACCATTAGTCAGGAAAAACATTTCAACTCAAGCAGTAAAGAAGAGAAGTGTAAGTCATTAAGTTTGGCAAAATTATTTCTTGTTTTAATGGGAACTGGTATAGATGGTGCTGTTTCAGTCTCTTGTAACAGCAACCTGAAGCCTTGGAAATGCCCATGGTCCTTGAGGGAGAAAAGGGGATCAAACAAACTTTTCCAAACTGAAGGGTGCTTCTTGATGACACTAAAAGGCAGCCATCAGAGCAGCTTGAGTCCTCCTTGCTTTTGAGAATCAACATGGTTTCTGAATACAGATATTCATATAGACTAGCCTCTGTCAGGCAATATATAAGTAAAATGTCATTCCAAGGAAGGGAACAAGTGCAGCCAGTTTATGTGCCAAAGCTTCAATGCAGTGAAAGTTACTGGATTTATCACCAAAATACTCCTTGCTTTCAGTGTCTGTCTGTGATGTCTGGGTCTTTTCACCCTGTCACATTTTAGTCATTGATTAAACCAGTAAAGTACAACTTTGGTAGGCATTTCTAAAAGAATCAATTCTGTCACTTTTACATTGACTCATATGTCTGGAATTGGGACAAAATGTAACATTATTTCTCAATGGGAATAAGAGAGAAGATAAAAAAATACTGGTCTAGAGGCTCTTTCTGTAGACCACAGGTATATTTTCCCGTACTTCAAAGAAAAGATGAAAGTAAATAAGTTGCTTCGCAAACATGTAATATCAGCTTTTCTGTATCTGACTAGACTATTAACTATGATGGGAACTTAGACCTACCTGACACAAAGATGTTCATATTCCTGGAGCTGTTTTCTTCCACTGAGGATCAATCCAACTATCAAAATTATGGACATCTACCATCATTCAGGCCTTTAGGTAAGCCAGAATCTACACAAGACCTGTGCTGTTCTGGACTAGCACCTGGAAGCCCGATTAAGTACCTTAAATGGCACTGGACTTCTGTGTTAAGGAACTGAATCACACCCTGATTCCCTTGGGAGGAAAGGGCTTACTCTTGTCTACTTGGATTCTTCTAACAGCTCCCTCCCTACCTCTAGAGAGAGAAGAGGCAGTAGTACATTACTAAGTTACACACTGGGAGATGTTCAAAATACAGCATTTTCCATGGAGACAGAATATGTAACATTTCTGACATTTCAGAGTTCATATCCCTTTATCAGGGAGTGTAGTGATAGGACAAGGGGCAATGGTGTTAAGGTGAAAGAGGGTAGATTTAGATTAGACATTAGGAAGAAATTTTTCACTGTGAGGGTGGTGAGGCACTGGAAGAGGTTGCCCAGAGAAGTTGTGGATGCCCCATCCCTGGAGGTGTTCAAGGCCAGGCTGGATGAGGCTTTGAGCAACCTGGTCTAGTGGAGGGTGTCCCTGCCCATGGCAGGGGGGTTGGAACTAGGTGATCTTTAAGATCCTTTTCAACCCAAACCATTCTGTGATTCTATGACATGCTGCTAGGTTTTAACCATCACTACAAGTAACTGTTGAGGTTTGTCAGAATATCTGATTTGTGGATTCAACTGTAGGAGTAAATCTGGAACACTGCAGCTTATTTACTTGCAACCACAGGCTGTTTCAGCCAAAGGTAAACTGGTCTGCTAAATTAGTAACATGTCTTGGCTGGTTCTGGGCACAGCATGTCCTATCTCCATCTATAAATTTAGGTCCATGCTTCTATTTTTAACTATATACGTATCAATCAGTGAAAACACTGATCTCAGTAGGCATTGCTTCTATTCTAAGAAAAGCTGTACTCTACTTTATTCAATGACAAATACTTGATTTCTCCTAATAAAATATCTTATTTTCCATTAAAAAATTAATTATCTGCAATAAAACACATTGTGTCAGGACAGATCAAAGACAATACATTTATTAAACTTTGAGAAAAACAAACAAAACACCGACATAAGGAAAGTTAAATAGAAACTGAAAGACACATCTTCGGACTGGCGTATAATGGCTTGTATGACCAGTAAAGTACCAAAATGACATTCTGAGTTTGATTGAGGTATTTAACTATTTTTGGCAATAGAAACAGAGTAAGAAACTTCTTCCAAACAGACGCATAGGCATTACTTGCATTAGTGTCTATCATCTATGGAATTTTATATGAAACTAAATAACGTAGCTGTTAGAAAAATATAGCAGCAAATTAGCAGAATATCTAATGCACATTTACCATAGAGTACGTGCTAAACTTAAAAATTCCACCCAATAGTTGGGCCCAGTCCTGTAGCTCTTGGTCACAAAGAGAGCATCAGTGAGTTCAGTGGGAGACGTCATGAGCAAAAACCTGCATTCACTGTGCTTCATACGCTTCTGTTCAGGTCAGAGAAGTCAACGTCCCTATTTGCTTTCTAAGAAGAACCCTGCTATGTTGAAGCCGTGGCCTAGGAGGCAATAATAGTTCATTGCAAAGCTCCGTCAAGTTCTTAATATACGTAAGAACAAAGCAAGCTTTCCCACTGAGTTTCAGTTTTCTCTCCTTTCCTTCTGAAAGTCTGCCTAATGCAATCAGAGGAGATGCTGTTAGGCTGCAAAAATGAAAAACACTTTTAAACAACGCTGTATTCAATCCCCATATTCCACTAAAGTTTTTAATCCTGTTATATCCCTAAAAATGAACTGCTGGCTAACTCCTGAAGTCCTTATTTTATTTTTTTAATCAAGATTTTATGTGGCACAAACTAATAAATGTAGTGATACCTTTGGCTGGAAGAGGACTTCAGAAGTTGGTCAAACGTGAAGAGATTAGGCTGCTAAATCACCAGAGCTTATTCATGTGTTTTCAAAGATTTTCAATAAAAGTATAGTTGCACACTGTTTAAATACTGTGGCAACACAATTTTGCTTATAAAAAAGTATATTATTAGCATTAACCACAATCTGATTAAGAACAGAACAATTTGTCCAAAGATTTTGAATAAAGTTTTCTACAAAACTTTAATTTGAATGTGTATTTCTAATATTAGTTACCATAAGAAAGTAATATAATCAGTTAGTTTAAGTTTCTATAATATTTCAAAATTTCTCTACAAGTTTCTTTGGAGGTATAAAATGGCTCTGTAAAAATTATTTTTTCTTTTTGCTGCAAACAAAACTTTTATAAAACAGAAAACTCCTTTTTAAGATTGCAGCAATTACATTCCTTAGATGGGTCATCATAACTGAACTACAGTGTGTAGTGTAATAGAAAATGTTTATGTTTTTATGATTGAAATATTAAAATATATTTCATTAATTTATATAAATCAAAATAGATGTGTTATTTATTCAAGCTACTTTTGTTTTTTTCACCTAAATGTTCAGTTCCCAATTATTGATATAAAGATCTCTGCCAAGAGCATGGTTTTTACTAAATTCTTACACTTTAAACCACCTGATTTTTAGCTTTATGAGAAAGCATGATTTACTGTACATGAAACATAGTCATTTCAATGTTTAGTATCACAAAAATCAACACCCACAAGAACAAGACAGTCACTGTTAGTAAAACAGTCTCAAGACAAATTCATAGATAATATTTACAGAACACAATAGGAATATTTTGATGACTATTTTATGTTGCAACATTTCAGATAAAATTATAAGAATCACGAGAAACTTTTAGACTTCATTTTGGTTTCAGCATACAAGCCCAAGCTGACTCTCTGCTGTGAAATACTGCACACACCTAGTCAAACAAGAGCTACGGCATGATTTTGTTCAGCTGGTCTGTGCTCACATAGCCACAAGACATGTTGAATTCCTTGTCTGGCACAGGCAGTGCAGTTGCATTGAGCACAAGGCCTTGTGGAGAGTGAACTATATGAATAGACGTGTAGTCTGGGACAGGCATCTCTGAACTTGGGGTTTCCGCTGTTGAAGCTCCAAGATTGACACCGGTAGTGGTAAGGCTCTCTGTGGTGAAGTAAGCGTCCTCGTTACAGCTTTGCTCCTGAACATGTGGCTCATCCTCTTCGTGGGAAGTCACCGCAATACATTTTTTCACATCTGCCTCACAGAAGTAGGCATTGTCCATGGTGAAGCTTTGTTCTGTGCAGCCTTCACACTGTGCTCTCCCCACCTTGGATTTCTGCCCTGGTGAAAGTACAACACTGCCTGCTGGAGTAATATCACTCACTTGCGCATAAAAGTCAATATTTGTCAATGAATTCTGGTTACTTAGCTGGGTATGGACTGATGGACTAGCTGAGTTAATGCTGTCTGCAAAAGGTGGCCATGGCTGGCTATTTTCGGACTGAGTGCTCATATGTGGCTGTTGGATGTCTGTGTCGGCAAGGTTTGTAAGTGACCCTTCTTTGTCTTTCCTATCAAGGCACAAGAGATCCTCTTCTTTATCAGATACCTTTTTGAACTGATCAATGTCAGAGATGGCATCACATGTGTCACTTGCACTGAAGTCTGTCTCTGGAATATCTGGTTCACAACAACTGGCCCGTCCTGAATCATCATCCTTCGCTCCCAAGCAACTGTGTGATTTCAGGTGATCTTCACTCAAGAGCCTGTCAGTGTCTGAGACTCTGTTCTTTTCATCAGGGTCTTCTATATCCAACTCAATAAACTCAACCCACAAGTCATCATTGTATAGCTGTGTCTTGTAGTTGTCATGGCTGGCTAAGATGGAGCTCACTTCATCTAGCTTTCCTTTCTATAAAGCAAGAAAAAATGAATGCTATAAAGGAAGTAATAAAAATGCTTGTGATTTTTATGTCAACTTAAGGAAAGGTAACTCTAGATGATATATGAATTGCAGGGTTTTTTTTTATTATGTTATGAAAACAAATTCTGTGGCCACTCCCCCATGTAATATTTTTTTCTGACAAAATTGTTCTGCCTGGGACATGACTCGTCACTTGCTACTCCTACACTGATTCCCAGTGTAGATTTTAGAGTGCAATATTACCTTCAAAAGATCTGGGTCAATCCCTTTAATCTTTGGAACTGGCACAGGAGGAAAAATCAGCATTTTTAACCTGGAAAAAAAAAAATAATGACTTTTAATTGACAGTGGTCCTTTTTGAGGAGGTTAGAAAGAAAAGAGCCTTACATTGCATTTATACTCAAATTACTTCAAAACTGAAGTGTTTGAAGATTCAATATCAAATAGTTCTAAGGAAAAGAATGTTTGTTTTCTCTCATTGCCAGTAAAAAACCCTAAGTTTTTCGCAGCCCTCTTTGTTGAAGTCACATACATTTATGTGGGAATCCATTTTGGAGTCTGGTCTTTGATAATTTAATGCTCCCTAGAAAGAGAGTAAATTCCTAGAGCTCTGTCAATGGTTTCCCTCTTTACATAATTTTCAAAGGAACCTGATAAAAGCATCAGTGTGCAGAGTGACTTTCCCAAAAATTCTTTTTCAAGGACAAAGCAATCTCGCATAAACCCAATAAATTCAAACAGGGGCACAGGAAAAGGGAGTTGGTGAAAAGAGTTAATTCCTTTAGAACTAATAAATAAAACAGAAACACAACTGCAAAAATTTAGGCTAGTATTTTGCCATCTCTATGACACTTCTGTTTTCTGAACTGTTAACGTAACAAGTGATATAGTGTAATGACAGGATTTTACTCTTATACAGAAAGGACCAGTAACTTGCTTATGCATGTACATCCTGTGGAAATACATATTATTTTAATCCTTCATAAAGTGAACTTCTAATTCTTTGAAGGGGAAAAAAATCAAAAAGCCAAATAGAAAGATGATTTTCCATTAATAATAATCCACCAATGCAGGTCCTCCATTTTACCTGCCTGCTTCTTTTGCAAACACACAAAGTGTAGTTTCCAAAAGGAAAATTCAGCATTCTTTTTATACTGGGTTACATGCTCATTTTAGAAAGTAAACTGTGGGAATGGCAGATCCAAATCCAAACAGTAGTTTTGCTGCATTGTTAGTGAACTTGGTGAAGTCCAGAGAGGACCAGAGGAGTCTTAAGGAGTGCTAGGGAGAAATTTATACACCTTCTGCTTAACTTTGGCAGGCCCAAATTCCCTAGCTGCTTTTGTTTTTGGCAGATCCTCAAGTTTCCGCCCAGAAAGTCTCAATGAGAGCCAGAAATCCAGTAATTTTCCACCTAATCCCTGGAGGCACTGTGTTAGCTGTGCATTGACTGAGCTCTCAGGGTACTAGTTTAAGATTTGCACTTAGCTGATCCGCAAATCAGCTGTTCTAGCAGGACTAGGCACTGCTTCTAACAAAATAAACAATTTCACTGCTCACTGCCTGGAGAAATCATTCAGAAGGGAGAACTATGCTCTGCTCCTTTCTTAGCCTCACATAATTCAAGCCTGCATCTCTCATCTCTAAAAAAGTATGGCCTAACCCTATGGCATCTGTCCTAGGAGCCTGGTCCCCATCTTGTGAGATCAGTTGGGGAAAATATGAATTGGTATCTTTTCATATACAGGAGGAAATTGAGCCTGGATATTTTGCATTACAGGAAATCTATGCAGCCTGCTCTTCTGCAGAAGACGTTGTCACTCCCACCACCATATGCACCAGTTTGAAGGAAAGGGTGCAGGCCCGTATGTCCAGTAAAACTTTCCAGATGAAGGGTCCTCAGTGGAGAAAAGCCTCCTCCAGCACGGAAGCTGACCTCAGTGAGCTCCTAGTCCCACATGCCAGTTGTTCTTGCCCCATTCTGACCCATCTAGCTTTTGTCACGCATTGTGTCAGAAGCCCTGCTCTTAACTCTGGCACCATGATGCTATTGCAGGGAGTGGCTTCCTGAAGCTAAGCACAGCCAAAGCATAGTGCTGCTGCCTAAATTATTTTTTTAGAGCTGCTACAACTGCACCATCTTGCTTTCATTTCAGTGACTTGTCCTTATGCTGGTATGTGCAAAACACCTCAGCATTGTGGAGGACTATTCACACAGTTTTGCAGAGACTGCAAATTGACTGTCCAGGCTGTGATGGCTCGTGGTGTCTCAAAACATTCCAGTTGTAGATATGAAGATGGCCAGAAATGCGCCAAAGGCTTTACTAACAATGGACTCAATTCAATCGAGGAGGCTCTGATAAGGCAAAGCTTCGAAGCCTCGTGATGTCCAGTTGTAGATAAGAAGATGGTGAGGAATGTGCCGAAGGCCTTACTCCATGGACTGGCAAACCCCTGCTGAGTCTAAGGATGGACTCAGTCTTGCTCTTACAACAAAGTAGCAAATACCTGCCGAGCAAGGCATTGCCTCTGTCTATAAGAGGTGAATAAGCAAAGAGAAGGGGTGCTTGCGCCCACCACCTGAGGACTCCTGAGATGCTGACAGACTGATCGAGCAACCCCCCCACCCCCAAGATGTCGACGCTTTTCTCCAAGGATCCAAAGAGTGGTGAAAACTTTTCTCTCTCTTTTCTCTTTTTCCTTTCTTTTTCTCTTCAAGTGTCTCTTGATCTCTCTCTCTGGCACATACGGCAACACCTTATAAGTTTTATGCCAGCTCCTTTTGGGGCTGTTTTAGTAGGTTTTCATGTAGATTGCTTATTTTGGTGGTGCTTATTACTAACCCTAGTGATATTGGTAGTTATGCTATTCTTACCCCATTACTATGAGATTTTGTGTTATTAGTGGATGGTAAAATATTCATGGATTGTCTTTACCAAGTGATTTTCCTTTTCCCTTGACTCTGTCGTATACCCCACATTTTCGCTTTTCAATATTTGCATATAATGCAATTATATGCATTAAAATTATAAGCCAGTATGCAATTCTTTGGTGCCGTCTCACTAAAAAAACAATCCTAAACAAACTATTTAGGTAAATACTTAAGTATTAAATATTCTGCAATTCAAAAGGAAGAGAAGCTGTCAACAATCAGATTCCCACTGCTGAAGGCCCAGGATGTATGTATGCCAGCATCCATGTAGCTTAGGAGGATGGACGAAAATCTTCAAAATAGTTTTTAGTCCCCCAGATGTGAAAAAGATTGAAGCACCCTAATTTGTAAGCTGCAAGTACATAAAATCTGACAAATAAAAACTCTCTACCTTGTTTGTTTAGACAGCAGAATTAAGATCACTGTTACAGCCAGCCCACATGCTCCGAAGATAACAACTAAGAACCATGGAAACTCTATTTCTGAAACAACAGAACAAAAACATGTTAGTAGGAATCTGCATCTCTGTTGCATCTTTAATTTCCACTTTCTCTTCTGCCACCTGAGAATTCTCAAGTCAGAAAAATGGATATTTTCAGAAATAAAAACACACTTTTGGTCTCCATAGTTTCCATATTGCACGTATGAATGCATTGAGACACCTTGCAAAAACAGACTGAATTTTTAAATACAAACAAGATCTTAGTACAGACAATATATGTAGTAAAACCAGACACAAGGAACATTCTGCCTTCCAGGAATATACTACCAGTAGGCCTGACAGCATATAACGCCACAGACCATGCTACTGCTTATTCGCCTAAGCTGAGAGAACATTATTAACAGCATACTATATCTTAAGCAAACTATTCTTCTCTCACAGAAACTCAAATATGCTTGTGTTAAAAGCATACTACTCCTCTTTCTAAAGGCAGAACATGAATTATGCTGTAAACCATCAACTGAAAAAATTTATTCTCCCTTTTATTTACTTCGCAGGTGGCTACAGAGAGAGAATTCAGGTCACTGAGAAATGCAATTTGGTTGGATTGAAGAAAAACACTTCTAAATGAAAAGTTTTATCTTTTAAATACTGGCAATTCCATCATGCTTAAGCTGACACTGTAGACTACAAAGTATAGAGATGTTTATTTTGGCTGTAGTCTCAGACTCTTCTCATTGGTTCCCAATTTCAAGTTTTCCACACAAATGTCACTCATTTTTTGGGCCAAGGAATACTGTTCATATGAAAATTTTGACAACCTAATGCAGTGGGGGTAATAAAATAATGCCACATGTCCAGAACATTAGCTGTTCATATAAATTAGGAATGAAAGCTAGTAATACAAAGAGTTAAAAAAGGGAATCTAGCAAGATTTTGAAAGATAAGAGTTATGGGTGGTTTTATTTAACACCTTGACTAATACCCTGGAAAATGAAATAAAGCAGTTTGTTGAAATAATATGCTGACGAGCTCGTAGTCTGACGACTTCATTTAGTAGTTCAGGCCTGAGAGTGCTTTAGGAAAAGGCACTGTCTCTGATAGCACTTTAAAAACAACCACAAGACAGAAACAAGAATCAGAAAAACACTGTCCTTTATAGTATCAGGATGATCAGAAAAGCACGTCATTCTGATAAGAGACTTAGCCAGCAGTGTAACACTTTAATAGAAGTGACAATTCTTCTCTTCACTACCAGAGTGCTCAGTTTACACAATGAAGATTTAACTGTATTTTAGTCACTACAGGATGTGCAACAGCAGTTATTATATCTGATTCTTAAAGCTATCTGTATTTTTGCTCTCTGGGAAACAGTCTTGCTGAGTTTACTTCTGAACTTCTATATAGAACTCATACACTCTTAATCTCACAAAAATTATTTTCATGCAGTAGGCTGTATTATCAATCTATTCAAGCCTACAACAACAAAGGTAAGGAGAAAAAAAACAATCCACCACCACAGAAAAGACAAGAAGAGAGCATGCACTTCACTTATTTACCTTCAGCACAATGAACAAATTCAACACCTGCTTGAGAAAAAGATACATAAAGGATTTCACTAAACTCCCCAAATTTTTCGGAGGTACGTTGTCTTGATCGGACTCGTATCTCATAATCTCTTCCCATCTTCAGAGAGTACAGTGGGACCATTGTTGAGAGCCTGGGTTCTAACTGTAAAGATAGGAGAACTGTGATTTATTTGTTTGAGTTGTACTGGCAATTTTACACTGCTTCTTGAGTTCAGAAATAAACATTTGAAGGTGTTTTTTGCTACTTGGAACTGTAAGGATAACACGAGAAAAATTCAGAGAAATTTCACACAATTTACTTTCGACTTACTAGCCATCAGGCTTTGCTGTGATTCGGGAGACCAAAAGCTGAGAATCCAAGCTCTCTGTAAACATAGTCAGTGAAGAAAGGCAGCTGCCCCCAGCTATATGCCGTAAGTAGGTGGTGTGAATATCTCCCACTGATCTTATAAAATTGTAAATCCTTTTTACTGTTATAACACAACATCACTGACTTCACAATGCCAAAAACCCTGTTAAAAGAACGTGGAAGTCTTAAAACTAGTCCAATCTCCACTACAGTATTAATTCTAAGAAAAAAAAAAAGATTTAAAGGCCTTCTAATCAGAGGTTTTGCATCTTACAAATCTATTTGGGGAAGACGGCTTAGCTCCTTGAATATTCAACTGAAAATAAAATGTGATAACGGAGGCTTTGTGAGAGCTGGCATCAGATTGTCAGTCTTAAGATTTCTATATTAACTGTAACATACTTCGATACTGTCTCATAGCAAACTATGTAGGAAGTCACACTGCAGGTCCTAACACGTGAAAACTCTCTTCTTCTATTCCTCCTCTAAGAATATGTATTTAGCTCCAACAGCCCAAGTACATAAAGAAAATGCACTCAAAATAGAAATTCATGTGGCAGATGTTAAATTCTACTTTTACTTCAGAATCAAGTGTGATACTGGCAAAACTCATCACAGCTAAGAATTTAAACACCTGGAAAACATCAGCCTTTGGGGATTAGAGAGAAGCCTCCACAATATAATCCTATAATCACTGTAGCTGTATAATCTAAACTTGAGAACATTCTGTTGGTAGCTATGATGTGTGGACTTCTGTGATCCCTGTTGGCTCCACACTCAAGTGTTCTGAGAACCAACCAGTCAGATTTTGGAGGAGGCAGTGATCCTAGACAGACTGCTTTTCTTTGCTAGTGACTAAGCAGAAGATTGTGGAGAACCATCGCTCTACATCACAGAGGTTTTTAACATGTGAGAATAATCCATTTGGAATGTGTTGGGAAGGGAATACAATATATACTAGTCCAGTTTACTTATTTTGTGTTATGAAGCCACAAAGAAATAGCAAAAGCTAAAAACCAGAGATCTGCAGGTAGGTTTTGCTTTTTTTTTCCGGTTGTTTTCTTTTTTCTGAGACAATTAGTGGAGATTCTTTAGGATGCTGGACCACACAAAAGTTTATGTACCCCAAATAATGGCAGCACTTGCAAAAAGCAGTAGGCAGGCTAAACTAGAGCCCTGAGAAATATGAGGTAAAATTACCCTATCTGTGTACCTGAAATTACAAGAATTGCTAAAGAACAGATAATTAGTTGACCGGTAGGGTGTCTCCAGTCCATCAACGAAGTATCAAAACTTTAAGTAAGGCACTTGGGTGCAGCAAAATGTATAGACTGGGGAAGGTTCAGCATGAACTGAACAGAAGAATAGCATTTGTCATATGGATTAAATCAATTAAAAGCCATATGAGAGAGACATTATAAAAGATAACTAATAAAAACACACAAAAGCATATAACAAAACTAATTGAAAGTATGTAAAGGAAAGCTTGGAACCAGAGCGCTGGGCTGCTGGATTTACTGCACGCTGTTCAGTCAGCATACACAGCGCAATGCTTCTGACTGCCATCCTAAGGAAACGTGTGACAAACCTGCTGTCGCGCTGAGCTGTGTGATTGCGCTGCCTGCATGAGTTTGGCCTTGCAACAGGGGGTTAACACAGACTGTGGAGCACTTATTTGTCACTAGTCAGCTGGAGCCCTGGGTCACTGAGAGTGCCCACTGTGACGGGCCACGAGGGCAGAGGCTGGCCGAGGCATAACAGGTGGCACAGCAACCAAGGCAGTGGCTTTCACCAACTTTAACAGAAAAATAGTGAAAACTGGGAAATGGGCAGTATGGGGGAAAGGTTCAGAGGCACTCTCAGTAGGCATAGCACAGCACTGGGCACCTGGAAAACCCATGGAGATACTGGGCTGTATATCCAATGCAGTGCAGGGAGACGATTGAGTGCCTCAAACTAGTAAACCCCGTATCTCATCCACAGTGCTGTATGGACACAATGATGTTGTTGTTGATGATGTTCAGCTCTGGATTTAGTACTCCATGCTTCCCTGCCCTAAGCACACTTCACTCTGTGTGAAATGGATCTTTTCCAGCAAAAACTCAACAAGATAATGTGAGCCAGCAGAGTTCTCCCTAGTCCAGCCCTCTTCACTGAGGTCTGAGCTGTGATCACCAATTTAATCCCATTTTAGGTGGATCTGGGCCTGGGTGGTGGTTGGCTTTTTTTTTTTTTTTTTTTTAATGAGTCAAAAGATGAGGCTAATCAGAAGCATAATAAATAACTAAAGGAAAACTAGACTTTCAAGATTCCCTATCACACATACATTTTTAGGCACTTCATACACAGACACTTCACTATGCACTCACCCTTCTTCACTACTGCTCAGATGATGTGAATTTTCACACCTTGTTTGAAAAGCACAGCAGCCTTGCAGGGTCTGTATAGCTATTGCTACTCATGATTAGCAAACTTGGAAAGGCGTAAGAGCAGACTGAATTTTAGTCTAGTGAATGTAATGGGCAACACTTCAAGATAAGAGGGTAGAACTTTAAAAAGATACCCAGGAAAGAGCTATTAACAACGACATTTTTTCAGATTGTGAGCCACGTTAAATTTAGTTCTGTCTCATAAACACCTGCTATATGAGGGTGAGGATTTTATTAGGAAGTTTCCCAGAAAATAATTTTGATCTTCTTATCACTATAACTTCTTGTTATAATAATTTACTAATTAATGTTTTGGTCCTCTTTCAATTTATAAGTTATCTATTTTCATTTAGTAAATGGATTGAAAAAAAATAATGCTACACATGAAAAATCAGACAGGTTCATCCCAAAACCTAAAAAAATTACAAACAAGTCTCAGGAAGGGTGGGACTTAATACAATTTAAGTACTATAAATTAATTTTTGTATGAGTTTTCTTTATCACTTATATGTACAAAGCATTATGGTATATTTAAGCAGTCAAAGAATTTCCTCTGTGTAAAAAACTAGTAATAACGGTATAACTAGACATTTATCTTTGTACTGCTTCAACACTCATTACAGAAGATATTTGCAGCAAAGAATGCAAAGAGTGAAATCGTTGATCCAATCCTGTTATTCAAAGTTTTGCTATTGTCTTAGGCTGGACCAATATTTTGTTCAGAAATTTCTCTTTTGTGCTGTCTGTGATAGTGTCTCAGGGAATTACACCATGTTTATGCTTTTAAGCTGAAAGGCACAATAACATACAATGTATACAGATGCAGTACAACATAATCTACAGTTCTCTTTTCTTGAGGCAATTATAGCATTTGGCAATTCCTTATCTGTTTTCTGAACAAGAAACACTGAACTTCAAACCTTTTCTCTCCTGGGAAGAACTATTCACAAGGCATGATGGAATTATTGATGTTAGCAGAGCAAGAACAAAGCTTTATTACAGTATTTATATGACTGATACCTAAAGGCTTATAACAAAGCTCAAAAAAGTGGAGTTTTAAAGAGGTATCTGTATTGCCAACTGCTTTTGTAAATCCCATAAATACTCTGCAGATTTTCAAGTTCTTAGGGAGTACTGATTTATTGCCTAAACTTAACTAATTTTGTAGGCTTTAAAATACAGAGGCTATAGAGTAATTATAACTTAAATCAGTATAGAGGGAAACTCAGACAAACACTAGGAAAACGTTATAGACATTATAGCCTTGTTTGGCTGTAGACTTTCTAATACGGAGTAGGATAAGCAGAAAATGCTAACACTGAGAAGGATCAGAGGTGAGGAGGGGTCCAAGGTCTTTCACAGGTGAAGGCAAGCAAACCAGTTCAACTGTATTTCAATTGGTAAATTCGCCTTTTGTAGATTAAGACAAATTTGTAACAGTATTATCTGCTTTCCTTCTGCCAGTTAACTCAGTTAATGCTAATAAGAATGCAAAGGAAGGGTTCTGCTCTGAAACGATGTTCTTATTGCACTGAATTGGTATTCAGGAAGAGATCTCCATCTGCAAATATACCACGACACACTGGCACTTAGCCTATGCATTCAGGTAAGCCAGGTACATTTCCTTCCCTGTAATAAGAAGACTAACTACATGAGAAGTTAAGTGATTTTCAAAAAGAAAACTTAAAAGATTTGGGGTGTATATATACATTTTATATTTTCATGGACTATCTATATAGTCACAAATTTCCCATTGCTGTCTGGTATGAGATCTGTATGTCTTAGCTATGTTGCACTATTTTTATTTGCTTATTATATCAAATTCTAAATTATATCTCAAAGCTTTTCTTTCTTTTTTAATCTACTGATACAATAAATATTAGAACTTTACAGGTACACTGAGGAATCTGGACTGACATGGTGACATTTTCCAAGCAAAATGTTCCTGTTCCAACTACTAAAAATACCATGCACTGTTTCAAATAGCTGAGATTTAAGAAAACAATAAAGAAATATCTTATGCTTGAAAAAACTTGTATGTATCTGGCTATTCTTATACTTTCTAATCTAACACACCTATTTCAGGGTTTGTTATTATTATCCTGCTTGCCAACTATCTTGACACATAAAATTACAATGTTTGCTAGAAAACTTTAGAAGAATATGGGTATTTGTTTAAGACTTAAGGTATCATCTTATTAGCAATTACAAACCTGCTGCTTTTCATAGTAGTACAGAAGTGTTAGGGACAGAACAAGCCTGCACTGTACTATGACCTTTGCATAATAAATATTTGCTTCATACCTCCTTCCATTTTGTCTCATTAACTTCTTTGTACTGCAATTCATACTCCAGAGTAATCCATCCCTTCTGAACGTCTGCTGTTGGTGGTGGATCCCATCTTACTTGGATATCCCCATGGATCCCAGTCTGACTAGTATTTAGCAGAGTCCAGTTCAGGTGTACAGGGGGATCAGGTAGTACTGTTTAAACAGAGTATGTGCAACAAAACAGCCAGTTTTCAATGTGAAATCATTCTTACTACACACCGTTAAATGATTTCAGGACTAAAAGAGCTTATTAACGATATGTTTGCTGATTAACTTGTAAACCTATGAGTCAATGACAAAGTCCCTACAAGTATGGTAACAAGAAGGCACCCTGCCATTGGTGCTAGACATGTTCTGCATAAATCTCATCTGAGTTACTAATAAAGACTAAGATTACCTATTACACTATATTTCCCAATAACGGCTTATAAAACACTGAGACATAAACAACTGTCCATCAAAATTTAAATTTAGAGTTCTCAATATAAATAAAAATAATAACTGGAGTAGTAGAGAAAGATAAATCAAATATTTAGTAACTAATATAGAAATACATTGAAAAAATTATGGTATCTGAAAAATTAATCTAATTTTGCTCAGCTGAATAAAAGAAAGCAGTGAGTATTCTAGTCACTTACAGGAATAAATTAATTGCATATACATACACCACCACTCTGAACAAGCAATAACATCTGCAAACTCCCAAACAGCCACAATTCATATTGCAATAAATATAAATTCTAGCTTACACATGCTAAACATCCTGATTCTGTAGATCAGTGTTGATTCAGGAACAAAAAACTATTTGGTCCCAGAACTTTGCAGAATCAAGGTTTTAATGCCATCCTTGCTCACACTGACCACGGGTATGTAGCATCCACTAGAAAGTGCTCAGAGTGACAGCAAAGGCAAGCTTATTTGCACACATTTGAGAGACCACCAGTATTCAAAAAGAGAAACCACGTATTTGCCTTTATCCTTTTAACTTTATTCCAATCTGGGCAATATTTTCTGGTGTGGATCACATTACACATGTTACAAAACCAAATCCCTTCCTATATATGGTATTTTTTAGAAACTGACATTTCTGAGAGGGAAATTAAATACACTATGAATAATATGAAAGCTTAGAGAATCACACCTATTGTGATATAAAAATACAGAGGTAAAATGTATAATGGAAGCATACCTATTTCATCAACACTGAAACATTTTTCATCAAATACTTCATCTTTATTGGCAAGCTTAACACAATACGGTATCCAAATTGAGGTGTAGGATGTGTTGAAATAACAGCTATTTTCTCCTGCAGTGATATAATCAGGGCATTCTTTCCAGTCTTCATCATTCCTAGAATGACAACAAAAAAGTAATATACCTGAGAGAGAGATTTATAGATCTTACAAAGTACAAATTATAGATATTACAAGACACATTGTTGATAAGAAGTCACAACTTTTATGGAAGTGAGAAAAACATGTCAACATTGATTGTGATTTACAGTGAAACCAAACCACTATCCAAGCAGCCTGCATAAATGAGTTTAGGTTCTCATATAATGTTAGTGTAATGTAATGTTAGTGGCATTCCTATGGTTCAGATGCTGCTTCCAAAAGAACAGTCAGAGAGAGCACATCTTGCTGTGCTGGTAGGTGCTAGTGACTACCAGCAAGCACAAGCAGAGGTAAATTTCATATGCATTTAAGCAACTATTGTTCAGGCAAAGTTAAATTGCAGGAAGATGCCCATCTACATAATGAGATCTGAAACAGCGAAAGCCAGACCTTAAGGCAGATCAGTACTGCACCACCTGCAAAGCCAAGGACAGGGGAGTGCCTTGCCCTGGGGAACTGAATTGGGAGGTAGGCACTGGAGCATTGCTGGCCACAAGGGAAAATGCCCAAGGGTGGATGCAGTAGGAGACCTGGCACAAACCAAGCCAGGACTGCGGGATGTGAATGAAGGGAAGAGAAATCCAGTGCTGTGAGTGAGGAAGGGCAAAATTCCTTGGGGTACAGAACTTCTAAAACACAGGCTTGGAACTACTAGCAAGAAACCTTTTATGTTTTTCCATTCTGACTTTGTTCAAAAATTCATAAATGTTCTTTGTAAATAAAAGAATTGCAGCAGGAAATATCACATTCATTTCATCTCTTAAAAAAGGCAAACCAACAGAGTTAGAAAGAGTGGCATGAACTCTCAGACTGAGAAATACTGCTACTTGTGTAGGGTCATTTTCATATGCCCAAGCTGAAACTACTCAGCAGGTTCAAAAACAAGTAAGTCTTCAGTTAAAGCAAAATGGGAACATATTGTTAGAAATAGTCTACAGGAAAAGTGCCAGACCTTTATTCAGTATTTCTGAAGTCACTTTAGAAAAAGAAATCTCATAGCGAACAGATCTGCTGTTGCTGTTCTTTATCTTATGTCTCTCTCAGCCCAAACACAGATGGAACAGGGACCTTTTCAAAAATTGCAGTCTTGGTTTGTAAAAAATATATCGTAAATGCCTTTTCTCACTAAGGGTCATTGAAGCTGTACAGAAGCTTCAATGGATTAAGCTATATCAACTATGCCAAGTGCAGTCTTCAATACTAGAGTGGGTTCTTAAGAAGTAAAAAGGCAGATGCTACCTAAATTGAGTAAGAAGCATTTCTGCCACTAAGCACCGCTCTTGTGCTTAGCTGATGCGTCCAGACATTTTTCTAAAGGAAATGCTGTAGATCTGTCAGAGTCAGGACTTGATAAAGGTGTACACGGTTAGACACTATGGCTTCTGCTCAGTAGGAGACTGGGTTAGATGATAAGAGTTCAGTCCTGAGCCTTAAATGTTGCTTGCACATTGAAAAAGAAATTTTTAATGTGGATGTTCAATTCACATCTTTTACAGCAGTATTCTAATTTCCAGGACAAAGATGAAATATGTGATCTGCTCAACATACGTGGTACTGCTCTATCATAGTGTTTAATTAACTTTTAAAGTTTATACCCTCATGGTACATGCTACTGACAACTGTCAGCTAAACATTTGCACGTAAATAGTCTTTTAACTTGGATTTCTGAGAGGTCTCAGAAGAGTAAACAAGAAAGCCAGCCTGCCATTAGGCTTGTTTGCTAAGCAAATGTATCATGACCAGTGGAAAGTGTCTGTAAATCAAAAAGGTCGAAACTCAGTACATTAGCTGGAACAGAAACTCACATCCTCCTATTCCTGTGAACAAAAGGCCTGTTTTCCTTAACAGCCATTACTGGTGATGTCTATGTTCTCTTCCAGGCTAATGATTGTAACAGCCTGAAAATTACAAAAGCTTAAGTGGAACATGAATCAGAATTGAACAGGGCTCAATGAAACATAATCCCCAGCCTCAGAGCAGCCTTTTCACCTGGATCTGCACATTTGGAGTTTAATCTAGCAACTGATCAATGGGAGCTTTACAAAACTTTAACTAAAATTTGAAAAGGGTGTGTATCTAAACTCCACATCTGTGCACAGATATAAGAAATCTCACGGTTGCAAGCTAGGTTGAAAAGGAATAAACTGAAGTCCCCTATTAAAAACTCCTTCCCAACACCCTACAGTGTTCAGTTCCGGATCCTGTAACCTGGACCTAAATTAATAAGAACGTGTTCTTAATTGTCTGGCAACTAATACTTGTCACTGCCAATGCTTAATAATCAACAACAAATTTTGACATTGAAAAATAGGTACTTAAAACATAATTTTATGCCCTTACAAACAGCGTGGTTCATAACATAGCAAAAATTAACAGCAATGAGCTAACAGGCATATCAAATGACTTCTCCCTTCCTCTTTCTTTTGTTGCTTCCATATTATTACCTTTTCATGTACAATAGTTGTATCGTTCCAGGAGCACTGAGGTTATAAAAACTTCCGTCAGTCCAATAACACGAAAATGTCTCCAGTTCAGGTGATCTGCACTTGCTGATTTGTGGCCACCGCAAAAGGTCTGTCAGGAAAAATGTCAGGTGACAGAATGAGACACATTAAACAAATCCATAAGCCAGAAAAACATGCTGTTAAAATGAAACTCAGCATTTTTAATAAATAATTAACTTTTATAAGTAATTTTAATTTTTCTTACATACATATATGTAGATGACTATACTTGTACAGCCAAATTTGAAAGATGGGTCAAGCTCTCTTTTCTGAAGTGTGGAAGCGTTAGTACCACAGACTGACACACAGCGTGGGCATCTGCCAGCACTGTGGCTGTAGTTCAGTGCAGATACACCTGAATTAGCCCTGCACTTGCTTTAAAAAAAGTGTGGCACTGCACAGCTCCATATGAGACTAACCACAGCCTAATATTTACCCAGCTGAGCAGTTCTGCAATGTGTCTACTCATGAGAGTAGCTACCTTGGACTGAGTTCAGGCTTGTGTATACGACATTGTGTAGATACAACCTTGCTCTGAGAGAGATAAAGGTGCTGCTTCTAAATTAATAATTTCTGTTCTTTGTCAAAACTGAAATGATGTAGGGCCATGAAATGACTGGTACAATTAGTCAGCCTCATCAACCCCTGTGAGAAAAATAAAAACAAAAGTTGTGGGTATGACTCACTGCTTTCAAAGTAAGTACTTAACTTCTTCCTGATTTTTAAGGGTCTAATGCCAATGTTTCCTATTTGACCTGGAAAGCTTTCCAGAGGGAGATTGCATGCACATGGAAGTGTCTACCTCTCTTCACTGACTATCTGGGAAATATGATAATTTGTTTAAGAAAATTTCTCCATGAGGCACCTAAAATGCAGACACTACTCAGGCATTTATGACTGGTGAAATGAACCCTGGCCAAGGAATGACACGATGCTACTGGACCCTGCATGCGAAGCTCTTTGCAAATGTTTTTGCAGTATCACAACTGTGAATATTTGGTACAAAATATTTACACTCAAAGTTGGAAAAAGTATTAAGGTACAGACATCCACATGCAGCAGATGCTTTCTCCTATGCATGAGGATTTTGTAGCCTTCCTGCATGCTGACTCCTTTATTTATGGCTCAGACAGACTCAGACACTGAATGACAAAGCAATTTGCATTTCTTGGGCTTAATGGTTCAAATTGTGTGCTTTATATTATACAGTGCCAAGCACCCACATCAGTCAGTAGCTAATACATGAATATGATGAACTTCTGATTTGCTCACCCTGTATCATTGACTCATTTCACACTTTGGACATTGAACAAGGCCTGAACATATGTGTGTAAATAAGAGATTTTTTTAATTTGAGTGGCTTACAGGCCCCTCCCTCCCCCAAAAAACATTTAGAATTCTTGTCAACATAATAATAACAACTGATGGTTGATCTGAGAGATTTGAACAGAGAGGTTTTTTTTTTTTTAATTTCTTAGCCAGCATGTTCCATTTAACTGATCCGTACATTAATTTCTTTTTAAAATTAAAAAAAAATTTGAAATGAAGTCTTGCAGCAAATGGAAAAAATCACACTGTTCTTTTTTTAGAAAATATTAAAACAAACCAGTTTGACTATTGTGCCTGTTTTTCTTTGGTATGGCATTCAATATTTGATAACTTTGGCCTAAATCCCAAACTGCTTTTGATTGCCTTTGATTTCAGCTTTTACACATTTTCACATAATTCACCAAACAATTTTCACATGGTAGAAATCCCTGTTAAAAACAGCACGCAATTGTGAAATTGCAAACTATCATAACATAGATCCAAAATAAAACAGAATAAAAGCTGCAAGAACAGCATTATATTTATAACTTTTTAAATGTATGAATGTTCTTGCTTTTAAACGTGAACTTTCTTTTCTATTTAATTGAAAATCAAACCATTGTTTAAAAACAAAACAAAGAAAAATAAATGGAAGCTTGTGCCTTTACTTCAAAGACTTGAGTAAAATTGCCTCAATTGCATAATACCTATAATCAACAAGATATGAGTCTCTCCCTTCTTCTATAAACAGATAGTGTGCAAAGAAGTACATGTTATGGCTTTTCCTGTTTCTATCCTTAGTTACATGCATCCAAGAACAAATACGGCTATTTTGACTGAAACAGGTTAAGAATTTGAGAAAATGAGATAATGGAAAACCCTATTTTTGTTGATGCCTGCACCATATTTATAGCTATAACATAAATACTTAAAGCCCATGAAGACCATGTCCTCATCTCCAGGGGTATATAAAGTCGCACTGCCTCTTCTTAACATGATGAAATTAACTGAATGGAATCAAACTTCATTTACATTTTGAGAGGTCCAGCAGGATCTTAGATATAGACTCTACAAGGTCTTAATAATTCATTCTGTTAAATTAATCAGCTTTATATACAAGCTAAATTAAGGACTGTAAGATGTGCAGACTAGGAAAATGGATCATATGCAGTCAGAAATGGCATCAGTTACAATAGAAAGGATTATTAATGCACATGGAACACAGATTAAGACTTGGACTCTTACTCCCTAACTTCAGAGGAGTGTACCCCTAAGGTCCCACTTTCTTTTCCACTTCTTCATGACAGGACTCTTGTTTCTTCGTCTCTAGTATTCTATCAACAGGCTCAAGAATTTTTGAGCAGGGAGCAGCTTTGTCTGAGATTCATATACTCTTGGCTTACTGGTTTGTAATTTTTGTTTTGTTTTGTTTTTTCTAATAATCAGTTCCACTTATAAGACAAGTTATCTTCTCAATGCTCATTTCCAGTTTCTGTGTCAAGTTTCCAGCCTCCAAAACCACAGGCTTTCGTAACAGACTGGAGGAAACTGTCATATTGACTTGGCACTCAGGGTAGATCTCCTGAATTCCTTGTTTCTCAGACAAGTCAATTATCAACACTGTACAGGGCCCTGTGTGAGCTCCATCTCCTGAACAATCTGTACCAGAATGTGATAAATGAACACAGTACCTCAGCTGAATGCATTTAGGCATAAAGGCAGCAGGGTACTGGAAGTAAAGGCTGTCAAACTAACATTTAAAATAGACTAGAAAAGCAAAACAAAGCATGGATACACACTTTTTCTTTTCCTACTTTATCCAATAAGTTCCAGTCAAGTTGTCATGAATAAAACCACTCACATAATTCAAGATAATGGCTTGGCTGAATACGCAGGTTCAACAGCAGAAAACATGGAAAAAAGCTGGTAAATCTTGTGACTTCTTCCACTGTGACTACTTAAGAAAGTTCGGTAGAAAAGCTCCTAGTCCTGCCCCAGGCATTAGTGAAGGTAAACTTTCAGCTGCTACAACTGTGCCGCAAAAGAGTAAACCCTCCTCACATTCTGCTCTCATTATGTTATGACCACAGCTTAGCAATGGTCTAAATTCTGTCTCAGCCAGAAGAAACTGTGCCAAAACAGTAGCTAAAACAATAGTGCGGTTTACAGAAAGAATCAGGAATGCAGACATGCCATCTCTTCTGCTTACATTTGTTTGTGGGTCACCAGCCTGCAGTTTTCCGTTTAGCATAGTTTCAATGCCATATTCTTTAATCATTAAAAAGAGAATATTATACTGAAACTGCAGCTTACTGAAATTCATACAGAGGTGGAAAATAAAACAAGTCCTAAAATCTAGAGGTGTCAGAAGGCTAATTCCTTTAGAGATTAACTTCATTTGTTTTCTTTGCTTGAAAGTCCCTCTAATAAAAGAAATACAGAATATACAGATACATCTCTTATTAGCATGAGGCTTGGGTAGGTGAAATAATAATGTGGATATGAATGATCAAAAGAAATCAAGCTAACTAAACAGAAAATGAAAAAAGAGGATATATTTTTGCTGAACAAAAGGAAATGTTTCTGGTTCTTGTATTTATAGAAGGTTTCTGTAGAATTATCAGTCATCAGAACTTAATGATACCTATCAAACCTAGAGCAAACTTAATGAAAAATAACATATTCCAATATGGAAATCAATGATAGAAGAAACCTTATGCAACAGTATATATCTTCATATTAGCCACTCTCAAAGCATATACAATGCGTCATTGACAGATCATAATAGAGAAAGATGGAAATGGAAATGTAAACAGAGCAATTAACTACATTTAAAACTGGAAAGAGTTATGAAGACCTCAAGTGTTATTTACCATAATTCAAATTTGTACATTGAAAGTGAATACTATATCAATTAAATTCTGCTTCTGAATCCACCCAGCTCAACCAATGTTGGGCAATTTCCTTTAATAAGGGCAGGCTGATTTCTCTGGTACCAGAAAATTCTGATTCGTTCAAATTGCACAGCACAATGGACAACATTTCCTGCCAGTGAATGACATTTAAAATAAGTACAGTCTAGTACTAATGAATTGACAGAAATCACGTATATGGAGAGTGGGATGCAGTAAGCAGAGACAACAAGGTCACCTCCTAACTAGGCTGCTTGCTAGTCTGACTCAGCTTTTGCTCTAGGTACAACCTGTCCATAAAGGGCCAACAGTGAAGCTCTGGAACAACTTTCTGAGGAAAAGAAGACAATTTCTTTCATATTGGTAATAAATAAGATCCTTCTACATAAAGTATTCTTGAGAAAGAAAGCAAAATTTACTAACTCTAAAACCGATGTTACATTGCAGTGAAAAGTGAAGGAAAATGCTGCATAAGAGAGTATGCCCATGGATGATGTCTAAATATTGAAATGGTTCTTGATAAATTTAGGTGTTTTGCTGAGGAATATGAAAGAGGAATATGTTTTCACCACCACATTGAAAACTAATTTGGTGACTGCAACTTTGCAGAATAATATGCAGGCATCCCTGCATAACAGATGGGGGTGCACAGTGTTTTGGAGAATGCCAGAAGGATTTTTCATCAAGTTTGCAATGTAAACAACGAACAAAAGATAAAAAAATTCAGGAGCTTGATAACACTGAAGGAAGTGTTATACGGTAGGTCATATGAGAAAATATGGAAGCGCAAATGAGGTCATGTGGGAATACAATATGTGCAGTAAGCAAACATCAAAAAAGGTCTTCCTTGCTCTGCCATTCTCAGAGCAAACAACTTCTACAGTACCGACAAAAACCTCCAACATCCTTATTTCTCCTGCAATTTCCATTACTAGCAATTTCCAGTCCGAAGCCTAGGTCAAAGCTAAGAGCTGTTTAAAAGCAAACCCACTGCTCAGCATCATGTAGCATAACGATGCCACCATGCAGTAGTGAGGGGGTGTCCGAGCTGAGACACAGCCCCTCCGAAGCTGCCAGCTTCCCACCAGAGATGGGTGCTCAGAACCAGGACTGACATTTTTCCAGAAAAATAAGCTGAAGTATAATCCGGCATCCTCAAACCAGCCTCCAGGCTGACACTCACCTCCCCAAACTTCAAGAGGAAAATACTCAGAAGATCTAGAGAGGAAGACTGTTGGTTGCAAACCCACGTTAAGAACTGCAGCTTACCAACTACCTTCATGGAAAAGTCACGCCAGGGCACACTGTGATGGTCCTGGCTAGACTGGACAACTTGCCTCCCATCTTGTCACATGAGCTCATTTTCTAGACACGCAGTGAGTGCCTCGCTGCATCAGGTGGCAGCAAACGGCTGCACAGCGGTGTTAGGAAAGAAACAGCACACATGCTACATGAGAACAATATGGAGTGTTTCTACAAAAGAAAAGTTACAGCACAGCTAACATCTGATGGGAGTGGACAAAGGGAGAGAGCACAAGATAAAGGACAAAAACGCAGGAGGAAAAAAAGGATTAGAAAAGAAGAGAACATGTTTGGAAAGAAAAGCACAAGAGGACATGTAAGTGCGTATGAGAGGAAGACAGAAAAGGGTAGCAAAAGACTTGAGATAAAGTCAGAAGAAATATAATATTGACAAACTGTAAAAGAAATGTGCAAGCTGATGCAAACCTGCAACCACACTGTCACTCAATTTAAATAGCGAAGATGTCAATTTCTTAGTTGGTGCAAATATATCCTGATAGCGCAGTGAAGACATTGCATGGATCTGTGATCACCCAAAAAAGATACTGAGGTAAGAGATGTGAGGAGGAAGCAGGTGACTGTAAGGACAGTGTGAAAAGAAACAAGCAAACAACTGTGCAGTGCACCTCGTTTCAAGGACACCTGCAGAATAATGGCAGTGAAACAGAAAGACTGAAGTCTTCCTCACAAATCTAACAAGGTTTCAATCATCAGGTCCAATATAATCAGCAGGGCCATGAATTTATCAGGTTTCATTAGACAGATGCAGCTGTGTATTGTCAATTACCAATGACACTATGTCCCAACTCTGTCTTGCATTATCAAAACAGTGCTGGTTATGCACAAATGAATCCTGCTGTTTCCTGTTATTTATTCCCCCTCCACACCCTCGTTACATTTGAATGAAGTAACTCATGAAGATACTGGCCCTCAATCTGGCCTTGTTCTTGACATTCAGTCCTTTCAATTCCTGCTGTTTTTGGGAGATCAGAGTAAAGTCGTAAATTCTTGTACTTCCCATTACTGAACTTTCAAGCTACTTTCGGGTTCTGTAGCATTAACCATTCTTCAAAATAATGACTGCCTGATTTATGTGCAATAACACTTGCACACACGACAGAAATCTCCTACTCTACAGAGATTTTAATGGAGTACAAATCATCCAACTCCATTTGAAATTTTAAATAGTAGAAGAATCTGGTGTGGTTTTTAGTCAAGTGAAGTAAGTGAAGGAAAGATGCCAGTTCTAGCCACAGAACAACTATCTGAACGGCTTTGAAGGAAACTCCCAGAAGTCAGCAGCAATCTTATTCTTCAGTCCAGAGGGAAGTTCCCTGTTAGTTACCATATATCCATATAAAAACTAAGGAGTCAAAAAACGTCCAGAGCCTGTTACTAGGAGGCTCATTTGTTACCTTCCATACCTGGAGTGAAACTCCAAGGGACATTACTGACCTGTCATTTAGAGATACCTCTGAGAAGTCCTGCTACAAGATCCATCTGACACAACAAGGGCATGTGCACCGAATAAAAGTTGAGCTCTCAAAGCAATCCAAGGAGTTACTTCCCGTACTCTGATCAGTGACAGTGATGATTAAAAACTATATGTGGCTCTTAATACCTGGCGACTGAAAGTCATGCTAATTCTTCACAATTCTTCATGATGAGAACCACCCAATTTCATCTGTACAGAGACTGTGATGTAAACAGGGGTTTAGACAGTATTTTCACTCTTTTTGCACATCTGGACCATAATATCTTTTCTTTGGTCCCAAATAGGACTGAATTTATTTTAGTATTTTAGAACACTCTGGCATGCAGTATTTCTCCTGTGTTTTTTAGAGTGTCTGTTTTATTACTGTAGCCAGGATGTTTACTCGTTCAGTACTTCAGAGCTTTATTATTGCAATGAATCACGAACTATGAGTTACCAGCTTTAAAGAAGATCCAGTGAAATTTAAAAAACAAACTAGAGAAGAATAAAGGTACTGTCTTCCACTCTATTTATCCTCAAACTTAACAAGAACCTGAGTTCTTTTCAATTTTGCAGTGTTCTTATAAGAACATCCTTTCTAGTGGGTTTCAAAGGAAAATGACTGTGACAACAGTTCTGTGCCCCACTTAAGTAGAGTTCTTGTAGACCCACCATTGTCCTTTTAATGGTATTTATAAAGCAAAAATCTCTACTCTTCGTTGTCAGAAATGAAACCAATATTGTGACACATCATATAAAAATCCTGTTGATTTACAAACTAGTTTTCTTTGAAACAAACAACCAACCACCCAGCCAGAGTACCAAGCAGTTCTCAAGGCCATGACTTACACACATGCTTTGGATCCCAGCTGGACTCTTGCACACGAAAGGAAATGTATGTGACATATTTAAATTTACAAACAGGGAGTATCTGATGTTCTTCCCAAAATGGGAAAGTTGCTGAGCTGGATACATTTTAACTTACTCTGAAACTCAGGATGATGTAAATACCAAATGAGAGAGAAATTATGCCAATGATATTAGACTGATGGAATTAAGTTAGCAGTGGAAAAACACCCCCCCCCTCCTACCCCCGAAGTATTGGCGATTCAATGCTAGGATGAACAAAGCACTACAGAACACGCAAATGGGGAGCACTCTTGACTCAGAAGAGAGCTGAGCTTAACAGAGTAATACATACTTTTCTTCAGCTTTGATTTCTGTGAACTGGCTCTGAGCCTAAAAGAATCTTCTGATCATCTGTACAGTGCTGAGTGGCCTGGAGTAAGCCTCCAGACTCATCCTTATTTTACTATTGCAGAGGAGATTTGGACAAAACAATCATATTCAAAAAGCACAGTGGGCATATTTATAAAGGAAATATTTTTTTTTCTGACAGACTGCCAAAAGTGATTTAAGTTATATGTATCCTCTGCTGAACTTGACTTTCTGTAACACCTGTTCCCTCTTTGTGAGATCCCAGTGCTCAGTCCTGGGCATCAGAGCTTAGTTAGGGAAGAGCCACAGACAGAGGTGGTGGGGGTTTTTCTTCTCAGTACTTGAAATATAGGGTTCAGAGATATAATTTAAGTTTGATCACTATTAAAAAATGAGCCCTTTTCACCTGGCTTGTTTCCCATCTTCCTCCAAGTTCTATTCATAAACTAGTCTTTTCAAATAACCACAGGAGGATTTTAGAGGGAAGCCCTGATTTCTTCCATTTGAAAACACAGCCATTTGCTGACTGGACAAAACAAAGACCAAACATTCAAGTTAACGAAAGACCAACCTTTAGCATGCCTAGAAGACTCCACTTCTGACAAAAGCATGGACTTTAAGGATACTGTGCCAAGGAGGGGCTCTTTCCCCTGAGCAAGATTCATGCAGAAGCAATAATTTTCATAGTTTATTTAGGTTAGCAAAAGATGAACAGGCACCGCCAATAAGGATACAGTTAATGATTCTTTAAAACAACCAAAGTCAAAAAATGCTCTTCCATAGCATCTATATTAGTACTTCCTTCTCCTCTAGGAGCTTTCCAGTGTGCACTTAAAGTCACCAGGTTCTGGACATTCAATACACAATACATTAACAGCTTTGTACATGCTCTCATTCAAGCTATCATTCAAACAATCACACATTATCTTCCTAAAACTATTGTGACATATGCATTCCTGCTGCTTTTTGCAGCAGGAAAACCAGGGAAGAAAAAGGGTTCATTATGTGAGCCCCAACTGAGCTTAGAAGGTGGGACGGGAGAATAGTTGCCAAAGCCAAAATGATTATTCAGAAAATCCTGGCATCAACAACTTGCTCTAATGTGTCAGACACTGCATTGACATTTATATTCAGGTTTCTAAACGCAGGTATTAATCACTGATATATCTGCTATAAACTGACACTAGGCATTACTACAAGATACACCTTTCCTGCTTTGGAGACTCTGTAGCTTTGGAAGGCTTGAGGGCAGACACCACAGAAGCCATCTCCCACAGTGACCATGTGTTACCTCACTTTTGGCCCAGCCTTCCTTGTTCTCTTCATTTTTCCCTCTGCTATTCTGTAAGCATCAACAAACGCACCATTTAAGCCAGCAGTTGTTCTGTTGATTTTGCTCCAAAGACTTAGTAAGAGAAAATTGAGCTTACAACAGCCCACAGAACACTTGCGTGCATTTAGCCAGATTTCTGTATCTTGACTAGTCTCAGCAACTGTGATTCCATCTACTCCCCTGCACAGTAAAAGAAAGAGTTTGCTACTCAGAGAGGTCTCAAGAATAAAGTTATAATCATGCCATTTCCTCAGCAACAACTGCAAGCTGTGATTATACAAAATGACCAAACCTACACTTCTGGCACACTGAGGTACATGGGATTAAGTGATTTATTCACCCTCTCCACGGGTGAGCAGAAAAACACGATGAGTGAAAGACGGTTAGTCTTGTCTTTAAAACAATAAACAGAAATACCTATGAGGATAATTTGTATGAGAACATTACTTCAGGAAATTGTTCTACTTTGCCCAAAAATTCCTCTCTAATTGGTGCTAGTTTTACTATTGTATGAATCAAAATCAGCAGGTAAAATGGATTTACACAAGTATAAGAGAGAGACAAAACCAAGATCCAGCTTAGTTTTGGGTAGAAAGTTATTCTATAATTTCCTACTACATTTAATGTTAGCAGCCCTGTTTCACATTCCACATGATTTACCAATTTTTCTCAGAATATTTAAATTTCTCCAAGTAATTGCCCTGGAATGTGTCTTTAAGGAAGTTTCATGGATGTTATCGTTATGCCACACAGTCACTGTGATTTTGCATTAGTCCTGGTAGGTCCAAATGCAGTGGACCTCAACAAAGAAGGATGTTATCTTCTTTTTCAACAGGAGGACTTTGATAGCAGAAGCCTCACAAGGCGACCCTAGGAGCCCAGCAAGCAGACAGGGTTCCTCTGAGGAGGAGGGAAGAACTAGAGACCAGGTGCTGCTGCGGCGGGTGTGGGAGGTTGTGCGGCAGGGCACAGGAGTTCTGCCCTCCTCGCTCGTGAGTCCAACGTATCTGTTTGTAGTCTGTGACCGCTGTTTCTGTCATGGTCTCCACCAGGCAGAGAGCTTGCCCCAGAAAGACTGTGGCAACCCAAACGGAGGGCCTGGTCCGAACGGTGGCTACGCAGGTCTCTGGCTGCAGGGAGTGCCAGAGCTGCTGCTGCCGGGGGAGGGCGGCGGACATTCCACTTGCGTGAGGTGCAAGACGGTGGAAGATCTGCTCACCATGGTGGCCGAGCTGAAAGGTGAGATGGAGAGACTGAGGGCCATCAGGGACTGTGAGCGGGAGATCGACTGGTGGAGTAGCTCCCTGGCGTGCCAGAGGGAAAGGCACCAGGGAGATACCCCACAATTGGGGGCAGACCCCCTGCCCTGTCGGGCAGAGGAGGGGGAACTGAGGGATGGGGAGGGTTGGGAGAGGGTCCCTGCTCGGTGTCTTGGGCAACCCCCCCCTCTGCCTGTCACGTGTCCCCGCGTTCCCCTGGGCAATAGGTTTGCAGCCTTGGACATTGAAGGGGAGGTAGGTGGGGAGACGCGGGAAGGTTCCCCTGAGAGGTTTCCAAGGGCGAGGCAGTCGACTCTGCGCATTCAGACTGCCTCTGCCAGGAAAGAAAGAAGGGTGCTTGTGGTAGTCGACTCCCTTCTCAGAGGAA
>WKFP01014418.1:0-55678 GCA_011057875.1 Pterocles orientalis | reverse complement strand
TGGGGGGGGGGGGGGGGCAGCTAAGGCAACTTGTAAGTAGCATGTTCAAAGGGACACATTTCTCCACTCAACTTGTGAAAGTCCTTTTTATATGGCATTTAGAATCCTAAATTTCTATAGATCACTTGTTCATGAGGACAACTGTCAACTTTGCAGGAAAAAAATATTCACAGGTAATAAATATCAAGGCACCACCTTTGGCTCCAAACCACCCCAAGACATACATCACTAGAGGAAGGCAGAATATTCAGTGCTTCCTCTGTCCTTCTGCTCTTCGCTGTGCATTTGGTAAGCAACCACTGAAGATACAGAAGACAGGATACAAGACTAAAGGAATTTTAGGTCTACATTGGCACAACTACTACTGCTTTACGATGCTTTCTAAAAGAGAAGCCTGCAAAGAAGATAGATGGTGGATTAAAATTTTTTTCTACTGCAAAGCAAATTACACTTTATTTCATCACTCAGGCTAGTTTTGTCACCCCTGGTCAGTAAGTCAAAAACTTTGTAAGACTTGGTATGTAACACAAACATGATACAAACTTTCTCTTCTACTTTTAGTCAAAAAATACCGGGCAAGCTCACGTCAGTTCATAGATCTGTGCCAAATGCTGCTACTCCATTTTACTGCTGCAAGGAAACCTGAGTTATACATAATGTATATACGGAGCTCAGAAGGAGGGGTATGGCAAGGATAGCATGAAATTAACAGTTTAGAAAGGTGTAAAGTCCTGCTCTCTTCTCTTGAACTCTACCCTGTCTCCTGTCTGTAAATGACACCTCTCTGGCTTGCTTACAAGTTACTATACAAGCACCAGTCTGGGAATGCAGCCAAGCATGGGGAGGTCTAAGCTATATCCCCTGTTTAGTCCATGAGCGAAGTACGTACTTCACTCTTTTTTATAAAAGAAGACAGAATGTCGTAGGGGAGGACACACCAAACTGTAAGGAAAGGCAGCTTAATAAAGCTGTTCAACATGTAGTCATTAACACAAATAGAACTGATATTCCTGATCTTGTATATGAAACTCCTATTAATTTCTCGGTTACCAGAATGCATACAGCATTCATAGTGGTTTTTAGCTGGCACCCCAGGCACAGGTGTGAAAAGCAACAGTGACTTGAAGAACTGAAGGAACAGAATATTTCCTGAGCTTTTGACGTGCTTATTCTGCTGCTGAGACTGTACCGGAGATGGATAAAAAGATTTACTTACTGAAGGTTATGGTCTTTCCCTCTCACCCTCCTGGTAAATCTCACAGAGCAGTTCATGCAGTATTAACTCCCTCATTAACATATGAAGACAAGGCAGACAAGCGTAGCTTTGAGGATCCAGTCACTGATGATATGTCACGATCAGTTTGAGAGATGAATAGGAGGGCTCCACAAAGGGGTGGGGCCATCGTGGCTTGTAAGCCTGCAAACTATCAGAAGAGCCAAAGATACCTCTAGTTTTCAAGCTTTGAACAATCAAACGTGTGGTATTGTTTGTGAGTGATGTGTGACAATGCCGCAGGGCCAAGGACACACTAGTAAGCAAAAGTGATTAGTGGAATAATCTAATCCAAGTGTACAATTAACTTTTGCACATTTCAGTGGGAACTGAGCTCTCTTGATGCCAGGCTTCTAGGAAGGTGAGAGTCAAAGGAAAGGCAACCGTGGGATTTTTAACATCCGGTTTGCAAAAAAAAGAACTAACATTCACATGATGGGAAGATGAGAAAACAAATTCCCTTTTATGATGTTTTAGAGCACTGAGGATCTCAGATTTTATCACTTAACCTAGTGAAAGAAATCCTTTTGCACTTTCCATTGTCCCCTCTTTCCCTTCCTGAGCTCTTTGCTTCCACCGATGAACTCCCTGCCTCGTTCCTCAAGGTGCTTTTCCTCTACCCTTACTTTCTTTCCTTTTCTCTTTGATATCCAACACTTCTTGACTGCAACTCTGAGCTGATTTTCAGCATTTTCCTTCATGGGTGAATGTGGGAGCATGTGACACACTGTTGCTGAATGCCCTGGGGAGCAGGCTGCTGCAGAGGAACAGATCCCAGTGCCATCCCAGGGCACAGCTCTGTTTCTTGTTCAGGGTCAGAAGTTCCCAGTGAATCTTGTGGAGTGGAAGGGTGGAAACCAGCTAGCTCAGCTCAATCCAGAAAAAAAAAATTACTAAGGAATCTACCTTGGCGTTTGTAAGCAGTACAATTGGGGCTCGTCCGACAATCGTGCTGCCTGCTCCACAGGGAACGCTGAGCTTTTCTATCGAGACACCGGAACTTGACTACCTAAAAAGTCAGAAAATATATTTTGGCAAACACCTACGTGAACTTAGTTCTGCAACTTGAAGTTCAGAAGGGCCCATGAGAACTACAGCACTGCTATGTGACCCTCAGCACTTGCCAAAGTATGTTTAAAGATTGCAACAATAAACACATCAAATGAACCTCACAAGTATTACAAATGCAAATGTGTCAAGAGCCTAAAATACTACAAAGCAACCTCCAAACTGCTGCCATAGAATCCTTGTCATCCTTTCTAAGAGCCCTGTATAATGCAGTTGTTGCAGCATTTAGCCATTTGTTACAGAATTTATACCAGTGACTTTTTGTCACTGGTGTCCTGGTGAGAAACCTCCTGTTGACACAATGGCAATTTCTTCTGTGCAAACCATCTTGTAAATTCACATCAAAGACACACTGGATAAACATTAACATTTCAACAGCTTTTTAGAAAGATGGCTTATAAATTAGAAATGTCAGGATCACAGTGACTCCTGAGGAATTTAAGTCCTGTAACTCAGACTAAAAAAGACAAAGATTCATTACAAAATGAACAGAGGGTGGGACTGGCTCTACCATGCTTACTCACGCTGGCCAGGGTGTACCTACACAATTCCCCCATGGGACCTTTCTGCAAAATGTAGTATAGGCCTGTTGGATTATTAATAAAACATTCTCACCTTTCAATGCCTTAAAATACTAATCTGTTGCCTCTAATGAGACCAAAGTCTGGTGCACTTGTGCAGTGCCTAGAGGAATCTCAGTCACCAGCTGAAACACTTCTTCTTCCTGCAGCTCCAACACACAGTAGAAAAAAAAGTGTATGTACATAGGAAGAAAATATGTAACAAATATGAACCATTCTTCCTGAACGGTAACTCCAGCAACACTGCCTGGATGGGAAAGGCCTCGGTGCCAGAGCTGGCTCACATACGTGCTTTTCCAGTTCTAACGCAAGCTCTGGAAGAAAGTAAGCTGTAGAGCTTCTGCAGATATTTTTTGTGCATTTCTTTGCTAGTGTGATTCCTTGTGTCAGTATCACAAACCTGTCCTCATTTAGTTCTGACTTCTTGTCCTTATTACAGGACCCAGTCTTCAAGCTCTTGTGATCAGTCCCACTTTTTCCATTCAGACAGCCCTAACCTTTTCTTTGTTACCACAGTGGTTCTCCAACATACAGCGAGCTGCTGTACAGGTTCCATTTCTTCCACTCTGTCTAAACCAGTCCAGCCTAGCTCCTTGGCTGCATATCCCTCACACCTGGTGTCCTGCACTGCAGCACGCCCCTGAATGCAGGTCCCTTGCTGTCAGCAGAACATGAACTCCGGCTGCTTCTGATCTCATCTGCCCTAATGTTAACCAGTGCCAGACCACCTTTAGGGAACACCTGTGTGATGTTACCAAGACAGCAGCAGATAACACAGGTAGAGGCTGTACAGAGAGCGGGAACCAATTGCACTGCAGGTAACCTTACTCTAAAGGACGATCCAAACTGAATTTCAGTGCTTTCAGGAAGTTTCTTCTGGAATATGGAGAGGGTCACTTCCAGGAAGGAGCCCCAAAGGTATGCAAACAGGTAAGTAATGCAGACAGGCACGTACGACACCACTGAGACTCCTTCATCTCACATCTGCACAACTGCATAAATACAACCCTTGCCCATATCCCCTTTTCTCAGTTTAGTTCTTGTCCCCACTAGATTTGAACCTACTCCCTCCTCCACACTGCCTTGGCATCCACAAGGGGGACACTGAATGCACACAAGAGACAGGCTTCCTGCTCTCATTTCCAGGGCTTGGCCACATCCCAGCCCACAGCAGCTGGCTGTGGCTGCTGCGAAACTCTGCTCCATCTCTGCAGCGCTGGGACAGAGCATGCTCAGACACCCTCCCTCAGCAGCACGCGCAGGCTCATCAGTACTAATTGCTAGGAGAGCCTAAGCAAACTGCGACGTCAGGGTCTTTGGAGATTTCAGTTACTAAGTGCAAGCAAGTTTTTATTGAGCCCACACAAAAAATTGAGAATTCTCACGGGAGTATCAAAATCTGAGCACATTTTCACAAACAGAGTAAAAGACAATTCCCTGGTGAGCTAGAGGCAACTGAGAACATTTCAGAAGGAGGACTTAGGCAACTGTAATCACATAAAGTGTTAGCAACACTGCCTACAGTCATTCTATCATCAGTTAGCTTGCAAGCACAGAGGAGCATGAAATTATGTTTATTTATGATGTGTGTATTTATGAGAACGACAGAATAATTTAGGTTAGGCAGAGCCTCTAAGGGTCACGTAGTCCAACCTCATAGTTAAAGCAGGGCCATCCCTGAACTTCAATCAGGCTGCTGAGGGCAGTGCCCTGCTCTGCTCTGAGTATCACCAAAGACGCGCAGATCCTGTGGCCTCTCCGGCAACACCTGCTTCAGCTTAACCACTCGCAGGGAAGAATTTTTTTTTGTGACCATTTGCACCTTGCTATTTTGTGTGTACCTCTCAGAAGAAACTGGCTTGTCCATAAAAGCTCCTGTAGGTAATGGAAAACAAGCCCAGTTTCTTTAGCTTCCCCTTGTACATCGTGTGCTCCCGCCCTCTATCCATCCTCGTGTCACTCTGCTGGACTGCTTCCAGTCTGTCAACAGTATCCGTAAGTATTTATAAAGCTCTCTAGATTGCACAATCTTGCAAGAACACACTGATTTAACAACAGTAAAATAAATATTATGAATAAATGTTATGGATCCTTCATGATTCATTAAAGAAAATGATTGCTAGCAAAGTACCAGATATAGGCAGTAATTACAGCAGGGTACAGGGCAGTTTCTGCAGGCGTTTTCTACAATAAGGTAAAAAAAAGGCTTATGTAGGAATATAAATATTAGGTAGAAAATGTCCTGAGGAGTTTGGTAACTCTAAATTGAAGAAATAACTGAACGCAGGTTTGCAGGTATTGGTTACAAATTTTCCCGTTGCAATTTCTTTCTGTTAGACTATTCCAGTTAGAGGAAAGCCGTGTATTTCTGTGATGTGAGTTGATTTTGATGCCTTCTGAAAAATATTTCAGAAATGAAAGTCTCATTCATCACTTTCTACGCTTAGGAATTGGAAACACTCCCTGTGACTGAATGCTGCTCAGTTTGTTTGAACTTGTGTCTACAGAGAATGTCTACAAACATCCAACTCCATCTTGGGAAAGAGCAACTGACGAGAATTCCTCCAGTGTAGCGAGGGCAGTTACCTTATTCTATGGCATTATTTTGTAGCCCTTATATGGGGTTTCATGGATTTGTCAGGTCACAGCTGAGTTCTCCTTGCCCTTGTTAAGTCTGTCTCCTCTCTTCATTATGCAGAGAAACAATGGTGAAAGCAGGGGCCATATGCCAGCAGTTATGGAATTCCCAAAGGAGAATAAAAATGATGTACTTCTGACAATGCTTGCCATTGCAAGTAGCAGGGCTGTCAACCTCATTCCCACATTCCTAAAACCAAAAACCATGTCAGTAGCTTTGGGGAAATGCAAGGACAACTTTCCTGGCAGCATCCTTTCTCCATACAGCACTTCAGAAGGGGAAGGAGACAGAAGAGCTGAATCAATACTGCTTGATGCTATCAGAGGTGCCACTCTCCCCCCTTGGTCATGCCACTGTGGGTCAAGTGCCTATCAAAGGCTCTGCACTTTGATGTTAATTCATGACCCATGAGTGATCGTACTTCTCCAACTATATTTAAAAATACATTTTTAAGGTCTTTTCCAGATAATAAATTGTTGTGAATTAGGCTACAAAGACTGGTAAAAAAAATGCACTGAAATGCAGCATTTGTAAACCACAAGTTATCTGGTACGTAAAGGACTGTAGTCATTGTGTTGAGTGAGACTGACAGAAGCCTTGCAACATAACTCTAAACATTTATTGGTGGTTACTATTCTAAAATAATGATAAACACCACCAAAACAAAAAAGTACTTTTGAGTATTAGCATTATGATGCATTTGACACTGAAGGGCTAAAGATGTTGAGATTGGCACAAGCACATTTAAGAGCCCAATACCAATTTCAATTAAACATGTACTGCCTATTACTGTATTTTTAACATCATTAGAAGTAACAACAATTATAACAGTAAAGTTGCAGCATTTCTAAGAGAGGTGATAGAAAAATATTTTCTGTATATTTTTGTCCGCCTCTATATTCTTTTTAGCAGGAAGTTTTTCTGTCTTGGTACAGTCATTGATACCTTTGCAGTTGGTCTGCCTCTTTTATACAACAATGTGAAAGCAAGAGAAAAAAATGGAAAACAAAAATGTGGACATCAGACTGCTAAAAGGCTTCTGGACAGGAGGAAAACCTGGAAATGTTTTAAACATATTTTTGAAGATCAGTTATAGAGGTGTCTCTTCTAACTCCTGTACATTACCAACATATCTAAACAACAGATGAAGACTGCTGCAGAAGAGAAGGGTGGTCATGTACTTGATTTGCAGCGTTACCTAAAAACCCGTTAACAGCTGTACCCTTTCCCTCCCTGTCTTTACCAAACAACTGTTGAACTCTCCTAACAACTCCCTGCTTCAGCTTCACGTAGTCCTTTCCTATCTGGCACTGTACCTTCTGCTATGATTTCCAAATATCCTCTTGAAACACGCTTGTGCGCGTACTGCTGCATCTGCAAGTAATTAGGGATATTTAGCCTGGTTTGAGAACGAGGCTCTTCGGCAGGGAAAGGAAGCCTGCAAGTTAAAAACACCTTCTCACTCCATTTCTATTAATTTTTTATACACACGGAAACAGAGAGAAAAGAACCTGTGAACCTTCTTCAGAAGGCCAGCATATCTGTGCAAACAGATTCACGTTTCTTCCCAAGATGCTGGAAAGTGGTTTATTTTGCTTTCCTTTGAACTCCCAGTCAGATTGGCCTTCTTCCACATACCTGTCCGTGACGGACCTTTTCTATCAACAGTTGTTAAAACTCTGTCTTGGCTTGCATAGACTGAACAACAAATTCATACTGCCTAATCCAGCCCAAAATCATAGTATGTCAGTGTGGAACAGAAACAGCAGAAAATGTTATTAACACATCAGCAAACGTGCACAATGGACAAGAAAGCCCGTATAACCTGCATTAGTTTAAAAGGCTTTGCAAGCATTTTGGAACAAAGGAACAGGATATTCAGCGCCAATAAGTGTTGTGCTAAATTAAAGTACATTCTTGTGAATGTTTAATCAGTAAATATGGTGCTAGTAATGCCACAGCATCATTCCCCCTAAAGGATACGTATTTCAAAATATAGAATGTATCACATTCAGTAAGTTTACGCCCTGACTTGCAGAATAGATTTCAATATCCACAAGTAACAGAAAGATGTGTTCATCTATGTAACAGTCAGCAAAGGTGGAATTAATTTCATTCAATTTTAGATCTCCCTGGTGCACACTGTATAGCCAGCAGCCTCTATAATCAGTGGAGAGAAACAGGCACAATTCACATAACATTTTATGGACTTCTACTTTAGGATGAGCTGAATCATGGTTGAAGCATGCCTGTCATTCTTGTGTTACTGTCATTCTATCTTCCAAAGCTTTTCTAGCTACAGATGTCTAAAATTTCCCCAAAAATGTTAGCTGAGAAAGATTTACTTTCAAAATCCAGGCAGTTTGAGTCCTACAGTGACAGTTTTTTTACTGCAGGCAGTGGACAGTCCAACAGAGTGAAATGGTTTGCAGGACCAGCAATTACAGAAGAGCTGGTAGGGAATGTGAAGATCTACAGCAGATTCAGCTGTGGAGACCATGAGAGTTTCAGAACTAGGGGAGGCAACAGAAGTTCCTGTAAGGGAAATTCACGTTAGACCTTAAAGTTTGTTTTTTTCCTCACAGTGAGGGTCGTCAAGGATGGGAACAGGTTTGCCAGAGAGTTTGCGGAATCCCCGTCATTCTAGACGTCCAAAACTTGACAAAGCCCTGAGCAACCTGATCTAACTTCAAAATCAGTCTGCTTTCAGCAGGCAGATGGACTAGCGACCTGAAGATTGAAATTATTCTGTGACCAAACAATTCCATGAGTCAATAGGGACCATGCAGAACAGCTGCTTAACTGCTAACTATGCAGCCTGTGGTTCTTTAGTTTAATGATATGGGTTCAGAGATTCAACTTTGAATGAAGACAGTAAAATATGGAGATGTGGTGACAACTTCTAGGGCTTCACAGAAGCAAAGCTTCCTCACAGAAAATAACTCCTGACACATTCGAAGACCCAAGACGAGTTCTTCCCTACTGCTGGTAAGCTCTAATGAAAAAAAAAAAAAAAAATCTTACAGACTCTGCCCCTCTTGATAAGCCACTTTTATGCAACCTACATGGTATACAGCCATTTTTAGACCTTCCCTGAGTTTGGTTTTCCTCCTATTTGTATTCTTACCCTTCTTTTTACTTTAGCTCTCTTTTATGCATTTTTAGTCTACTTCAGCTATACTCTTCTGCCCAGTTAATTCTTGACTTGCACAGTAAACTGCAATATTAAAAATTACTTTATTAAATTACTTTATTTATGCTCTCTATATTTGTGTGAAGATATTTAGGTGAATATGCAAAAATACATATGCACACTTGCTGTTTTTGTTTCCATCTAGTGTCCAAAGGATGTTTGCTTTTTCCTGATCTTCCAAACACTACAGTCTTCTTTTTGTCTTACTCCAGAGTTTTACACAGCTCACAACAGAGTTAGAAAATGGGTATTTGTAGAACAGTGTATGAAATTCTGCTGATTCACTGCAGGCTTTTCACCATAATAACCTTTGGAAGTAGGCTTCTTAGGCATCTGTCAACAAGAAAACAAATCTGAAAAATGTTATTGTGTCTTTTTCAGTAAAAAGTGGTGCCACTCACTAAGAAGTAAAGGCCATAATTATGAGAACTTTAAGTCCTGTTCACAAATGGAACAGCTTTTCACATTCAAGAAAAACATAATAAATCAACAATTAGTTATGACAGGCAGAGTTAGGGCTCGCTATTCTGACATAGAAACAAAATCTCCTATTTCCATGACAATACTGCATGTGGATTCCAGGTGCGTCTGCTCATAAGATTGTGTCAAGGCACCATGAGCCTGCCAGACTTAAGCCATGGTTTGTCTTCAGAGTGGAACATGTCTACTTTTTAGAGAATCATCTTAATAATTTATGATATTATGATAGGTTATAATGATAACCTTTATCATTCTCCAAAGCGTAAGCAAGACTGTCCAGCTTGTGTCTGCAGACAGAAAGGTCAAATCACATTCTCAACATGGTGAGAAACCTACTGCTTCCTAAACCTGAACAGAGTTTGTTTGCTTTTTTCTGGAGGCAACCTCACTCAAAGCATTAATACATTTTATGTCTTGCAACCCAAATTTCAAAAGCATAGGAATGCGTTCCTATGCTGACTGTATAGAGCTCATACATAGAGCTCTGGATGTTCATCAACTAAAAATATTGCCTGCCTTGTTGTTACATTGTTTTATGTTAAAAATATGTAGTTACTAAAAATTCCTTTTATCCACTAGAAAAGAAAAAGCTGTAAATTCCTTTTTGCTGGAACCCATTTTACACTCATATGCAGGGAAATTCAGTATCAGCCTTCTTAATTTATCCCTCCTTTTTTCAGAAAGTTTCATACTCAATTCACCTTTTTAACTGCTCTCGTCTTCCAGTATTTTCCTTCTTGGCATTTCCATGTTTCGCTCAGTGAGCACTCAGAGCTCAGAATCTGACAGAATTGATGCTTACCATTTCCTATCGGTAGCTTCCCTGAACCACTTAACAATCCTATTTTCCCTCAAGGAATAAAAACACAGGAAGAGCCTTTAATTTTGAGTGTTATTGGGTGCAAAGGGTTCTCAGCTCCTTATATAATGAAATTAGGGTCTAACAGCCACACTTAATCCTTTGATGTAAATGTTCTTGCAGAGACTAATAAATTACCTTTATAGGACTGTAAACTGCAGTACAGTTTGTGAATATTTGCTCCTCCAGGTATTTATATACTAATGCAACTGCAAATCAGTAAACTCTGAATATTGTCCATTCAGAATACAGATAATGCTATTCCCACCTTTCAATTTAATATACCTCAGATGATGTCATTCTCATTATAATTGCAACCTGTGTGGACACAGCTACATACAATTCCACCATATACAGGGGCTTGCTCTCTGTTTATGAAATGGTTGGGGATCAGGTCCTCAACAGAGGTCACCTCTGACCACCCACCACCTCAGCCCATCTGGGATCCCACAAGCACAGAATAATTCTAACAGAAAGACTCTCTGGTGGTTACCTAGCTCACCTTCAAAGCAAGGCCAACTTCAAAGCTAGATCAGGCTGCTAAGGCCCTTGTCCAAGCCCATGCTGAATATCTCCAAAGAAAGGGTTCCTGCAGTCTCATCAGCATGCTCCAGCACTCAAACCACTTCGTAGGGAAGAATTTTCTCCTTACGTCCAAGTGGATGTTTGCTGTCGCAGCTTGTGACCACTGCTCCCTGTTCTTCTGCGTGTACTTCTGAGAAGGAACAGGCTCCACCTTAGACGTAACTGCCCTTCCTGTACTAACGACTGCAGAAAACAGAAACCTGACCGACTCCCTTTTTTCAGGATAAACAAGCCCTGTTTCTTTAGCTTCTTGTATGCCAAGTGCTCCAGCCCTCCATTCACATAGCAGCTATCCACTGGATCCTGGTCTGTTGCTTTGTCTTCTGCTGGGAAGTCCCACACCACAAGAAAATCTGACACATCAGCATGGAACAGAGGGGAAACGACCTCCTCCCTTGACCTGCCTGCACCACTCTTGATAATGCGGTCCACTCTGTGGCTAGCCTGTAATCTCACCCATCATCATCCACCTCTTCTCCTTTTCTATATTCTCCTCTCTGAAGTGGCACTGAAAAATCTTTAAAGAAACACCTGGGTGTGAGGATCTGTAGAGAGCACACCTCCATGAATTCACCATTGTTAAACATCATAACACCATTTTCTTTGCACATTTTGCATATTTTTTTTTTCAGGTTTCAGACACCCTTCAAATAATTCCATAAACACATCTCTCTGTTTCAGAAAAGCCAAAGTATTCTCATAAATTATATCTGGTAAATAAGTGAAACTGTCAAGATGTTACTTGCCAGGAATTTCTGATCTCAGTGGACTAAGAGCAAATAAAATCTGAAGAGTGATACCAGCATTACAAACAAAATCTCTCTACTTCATGCTTTCAGTGAGGGGAATAGTATCTGAAGTTAAGCAAACCATAAAATAATACCAAACACAAGATAAAATTTCTTCCACCCCTTCCTAAAACACCAGATTTGACTTGTGTAGACAAGGATCTATTGATCTGCCCTTCTAGTAACTGAAAGTCAGAATGGGTTGTAATCTATCAGTCTAGCGCATACTTTAAAAACATCACCTGTATTACTCATATAGCAGAGAAATGCAAAATCGAGTAAAATGAGAAATCTGGTTCTCTATTAGAAGTTTTTTTTTTTTCTCTGCCAAGCCACCACATTCTCAACCATCTCACTCCCCTTAAGATTTCTGGAAAAGCACTGTTTCTCTGTATTTCTGTTTCCCTCAGCAGGTAAATGAAAATAATACCTGTGAAACATGTTGTTGTGATTCTATATTAAATCTCTATTGAGTATTTAGATATTCTCAAATGCAAGGTCCTCTGTAAGAAGCATACATTATGGTCATTTTAATCTATATTTATGATTCTGCCACGAAGTTTGCATTGTGTGTGCAGACACCAAGAGCTTTCTAAAGATCATTTATCATAACATGCTATACCACTGCTAAACTATTTCACTTATTTTAAATAAAATTGTAACACTAACAGAGGCTTGGGATTTTTTGTTTTTAAATTACATTGTATCTTGCCTTGGATGGGTCATAATCCTCCCACAGCTGCGGCTGTCAAGATTGCTTTAAATTAACGCGCGCTGCAAACAATTAGTTGAAAGCAGCTCTCCCTGTTAAAACGATGTGGTAATCCAAACTCCAGAATTTCATTTTTATTTTTTATTTCACCAAATGTGCTGAAGTTTTACTGATAACTATTCATCCAACACTATGTTTACCTATACAACTTTGCTTTTTAACATAAAGGAAGAAATTAGAAAATAAGCCAACTCCACATATGAAAGGGTATAAAACAAAGACTCAACATGGATTTCAACGACTGAATTTTTTTACACATAATTCAAAAAGGCAGAGAGAGAATTCAGATTTCACAAGTGACAGCAGGTTTGATACAATTCACTATGTCCTGTGTTATACTTCTGCATAAACTGTTGAGTTTCTTATTTTTGAGAGGGAAGAAAAAAATAATCCACAAAACCCAAGTCTTAGCCTCCAATTCTCTCATCACACAAAATACACTAAAACCTAACAACATTAGATAGCCATGCCTGAAGTTTTTTACATCTGAATTTTTTCCCTTAGAAGAGTTATTTTCAGTTCTCCAGCTGCATCAGACGGCATCAGGGTGCTGCCAAGAGCTTGCGTTCTTGGACATGGCTGCAGTTCCTGACGAGGGATAAAGCCTCCTCAGCTGGAAGAACCTGGCTGCAGAAGGAACTACCAGAAGAGACACTGAGTGCTGCCCATCCTTGTTCTGAAATGTTCTGAAGTTTTTCTTTTAGTTCCCCCCCCTGCCTTTTTTTTTTTTTTTGACTCTTAACTGGAATGGTACTGATTTCATACCAAAAGCAGAAAAGGAGCCAAGGCCTCCCTTAAGCTGACTGAAGACTTGACTATTTCCAGCCTTTTCTGTGGAAATAGCACAAATACCAGAATGCAGGAGGACGTACCAACACAGGAGCTGCCCTGATTTCTGCACTTACTCCTGCTCAACAACTGAACTTTCACTCGGGCATAAGGTCTTTCAACTCTAGCATAAAGTCTAAAGAAAAAGGAAATGTCCATGAAAAAGCAACACTTTTGAAACCCTTACTCTTTTATTATCTTTTAAAAATTGGCTGTGTAGTATTTATCTCATTTAACACTGTTTTTGGACATGTTACTTCAGAAACCCTGTATCAGATGCAGTAGTTAGTATAAAATGGACTAGACCCAACCAGAACTATTTTCACTATTCTGCACACGCTGGGACACAGTGTAAAATTAGGTACACCAGCAGGCTTCTTCCCTCCAGTGTATGGCTTGGTGCAGCCCGTGAGCTGCCATCCCAGCTGCAGTCTGTGAGAGCGCACATGAAGATGCTTTTGTTGTTGAGGCTGTTGGTTTTTCTTTTCAGGGCAACAGTTTTATAGGCATCTGAGGAAAAACAGCTTGGGGAAGGCCACAACGAGGAAGACCTCCATGGAATCTGTTCCAGACCTTTGCTCATCCTTGTTGGCCTCTGCATTTTTCCAGCCCTGCTGCACGTTTCTGGGGTGGGGAGGAGCAGATCTGTGACGAGCAGCGAGCTGACCATCTCAGGGGACAGCTTCTGCAATGGCAAAATCCCAGCTCTGAGTCATAACGTTCCAGAGTCCGTGAATTTATGTGCCACATTTGGGTTGTATTTTGCTTACAAGCATTGTTCTACATTTATCTACAGAAAGTTTCATTTGCTGATTTGTTACCCAGGCACTTGCCTTGTAAGGACTCTCTGAAGCTCCTCAGCTGGCTCTTTACAGTTTAGTGGAGCATCGGCAAACATGTTTTGCAAACCTTGGCATTTCCCTCCTTTGCAAAGTTGTTTATGAACATGCCTGAGGTAGCCACCTCCCTTCACTGACTCCGGCTCTCTGCTTCCTGGCCTGCTTGTCCATGCAAGTGCTGCCTCCTTTATACCTCTAAGGGATTAACTTTCCCCTACACAGATTTAGACGTTCCCTCTTACTATGCTCGTGCCTACTTTTTTATGTCTGCATACCAATGATAATTCGAAATGAAACAAAATTAAAATCCAATCAATCACAGCTGACAACTAGGTTTTATATACCTTCCTGAACAGTTGTACTCTCCCACAGGGCTTTGCTGGCTTGGCACACTGTGCCTGCTGGTTTTAAGGAGGTCTCCATCCGAGATGGGAGCATCACTCTGTATCTGGCCCAAGAAAAGTCATTTTTCAGGCTTTATAAGTTTTAAAACCACTTTTATTCACTGATTCTGCATGCAATATGAAATTAAGGTGGAAGTCTTGGGAAACACCAGAAAGAGGCGAGAAACTGATTCAGTGGGAAGACTGATTGCTGTTTGGTGAAATGGTTGTGATCTGCCCCTGTCTGGGAAGCATATATTTCAGCTTCCCATCTTATTTAATTTTTGAGCATGAAAGAGGGATTTCAGTTTCCACAGCTTTTGACACCATTTCAAGTACACCAACAATAATTTTAAATGAAAATGAAAACACACCAATGGAAAAAACAGCCCCTTACAGTAAGAAACCTCCCACAACACCAAACTGAAATGCCCGGTATATATTTCTGTCTCGTTTAGAGAGATTTTATTTGCTGTATTTTGCTGTGTTTTATTAACAACAAACTATTTTAAGCATCTAAATTGCCACATGATTCACACTGATGATAAAAGCCAGAAGAACACATCTGAAATTTGCACACATCCATCTCCTCTTGTTTTTAATGGTTTAGAACTGCTCTAATGTATTTACACAAGTTAGGCACCTTAAAAAGCTGGAACACAGGAAACCTTTGGGCTAAGCACAACAAGATTAAAGTTCACAGTAATGGATGAAGAAAAGAAATCAGAACAAGCCACAACAAAAAAATCTGAAACAACTGCTTTGCAAACCTTTTAAATACAAGAATTCTGTTGTTGAAAACACAACTAAGTGGAATTTTCTCAGTTATTTAAAAAATACTTTTACTACAAATTTTTCTTTGTGTTTCAAAAGATATGTCTGGCAAAAGGATGAAATATGACATCTAAAATATGTTCTTATGTATTACATTCAATGCTTTAAAGTAAACCACGCTCCTAAGAATCCATCTTCTTCAGTAAGGTATTTTATAAAGTGAAAGAAAAATGCAGCCAACTAGAAACTCCCGTTGTGCCCAAGGTTCTACAGTCACAACTATTATATGACAAATCTCTGGATACTTTTATGTAATTTCAAGGATTTGAAACCAGTGATTGATCTCCTCAGAGATCTATGAAAAGCAAAACATTTTAAGTAGCCTATGTAGCACATATAAAATATTAAACTAACTCATCAAAAATACAGATAACAGTGAGACAAGCTACCTGTGGAGGAAAAACAATTAATATTATTCTTCTTTTAAATCTGCAATATTGATATTTCACTGAGAAAGACACTTTCTAGGATCATTAAAATCTTTTGTAGCTTGAACTGTCTTCTGCCCGCATTTAAGCATTTTGGTTTAAATAATTCTTACAATTCTTTAAGACCATTTAAAAGCAGTAAAACTTCTACAAAAATATGCTTTATATTCACGTGCTTTTAGTAATTTATTTTCTTCATTAGTAAATTACTCAGACTAGGAAAGCAAGGTAATGCACAAAAGGCAGCTACATAAGGAGATGTTTAATTTGATACTTTTACTTTCAATATTGTTAGTTGTTACTTTCACAATAATATGCAAAGGATTTCAGCTGGATATGAGATAATCTAGTTTAAAATTGTATTTTAGGAAAATACAAGCATACAAACATGTTTCTCAAAATCCCACTACCTAGTCATCTGTAGTAATCTTCTCATCCTTGAAAACCCAAGTCTACATTAGTATATCCATCATGATCAAATTAGATTAATAATGTGTACAGTCTCCACCTTTTCAGACTTAAAAAAGGGGAGGAGAGCAGGGGAACAACCTAATAAAAGACAGAAAGCCACAGAGCTAAGGGATGAGCAAGGTCCACGCTTGTGTGACACCTGCAGCTCGTCCTTATTAAGGAAAGGATCTGCCGGTGCTAAAGGTGTTCATGCACACCGCAGAAGTGCCAGGAACAAATGTTTGCTTGCTGTCCCAAATGATGTTGTAATTGACATTTATATTAATCTAGCCAGTATTTGGGTACGCAGAAGGAATTGGCAAGTTAGACTGTTTTGAGGACAGGGGAGGAAGCCAACCATTGTACTCTAGTGCTGCTGTTTCTTTCGTCTCACTAAACGGTGCCAAATTTACAGGCCGAAGTAAACGTGCAGCTCAGCCGGTGACAATGCAGCCCTTTCCACAACATTTCATCAATACGTTTCAATGTGCTTCACACAGATCGTCTCTGAAAGGATGGTGGTGCAGCTGTGCTGAGAGAAGGCCTTGCTCTGCTGACACACACAGAGTGAAACAATTACATTTCTTGACCCTAGTAATTTTCTAACACAGCTTGCTAGCAAGCAGCTTGGCTTCAATAGCACATCTAAAGGCTTTCAGAAACTAACCAGCTTAAAAATAAGTCAAATTTAACCTGTCAGAAGTCTATCTAGATCAGATAAAAGCACCTGCTGGTTAGAAATCACGGACTGGCAGCTCCCCCCTTCTCCCGTCCCAGCAGAGACACCTCGGTCACTGTCTGCCACCACGGACATCTGTGTCACTTACAGCTTCTCCAAACTTAGTCAACTGAGCTGAGGTTTTCTAAATCAGGTGTATGTCTGCTGACAGAAGTATTTTAGAAAACTTCACACAGGACAATACAGCCTTTTCTGAGTACAAGAAAAGGGGAAATAGGTTCATAATTAAAAAAAAAAGTTCTTATTTGAAATGTCTAACATTTCCATTTTTATGTTTGGATCATATTCTACAAGGAGAAAGGCTGGGCAGCAACTAAAGAAAGAAAAGCTAATATTTCCTAGGACTGGCTATGTCTTTCTATATGCTCGGAATACATCAATGAACTGAAGCAACACCAAGTGTCACTCTGGATATCTCAGCTACTTGAGCAGACCCATAGACAAAGTGCTTCAGGCGCTGCTGATGCTACCAAAATCTTTAACATTAAAACCTACTTTTCTTATCTCAACTTGACCATGCTACACCAGGGAAGAAACCCATATACACTATGTGCGTATGTTGACACCCAGATGACTATGTCTGGACACAAGCTCCATTCAGATATAAAAGTGTAGGTGGCCACTTCAGATTTTCCCGTGGCAACAATTAGTTATGGGCTCACATTAGTACCAGCCCTTGCCTGATGGAAGAAAAGCACAGTTTCTGCAAGCATGCAGATTTATGTAGAGACCAAACCTATGCTGGAGGAAATGTCAGCATTTTCTCTGCTTGGTGGTGGTGTCCCCTACCTTTTGACAAGCATACAGACACCATCCCTTGCCTTGGTGGAGGAGGCAGCATGCCAGCCTGGTGAGCACTGGAAGAATAAATATGCTTTTCTATTGTTTTGCTCTGCACAATAAATGTAGTGCTGTTGACAGAGGAGATTGAATAACCTCAGCATTTTTATCACCATAATATCTGATCAGCTCAGACTGATAAAGTGCTTTCTTACTTTACAGCCAGGGAGCTGGGACACAGATATTAATCAATTTGCCAAGGACACAGAAGAATTTCTGTGGCACAGCCAGAAGCTGAAAGCTTGTTTCAGACCAATGTTGTTATTACAAAACTATTACTCTTCCTGGAGTTGCAGGGATTTTGCCTACTTCAGGGCAAGTAAGCGGTTTGGAAGCTCACTTGTTCCTGTCAACATGCCTCAGCCTCATGCGAAGGGCTCAGCTTATTGCCATCTCTTTCCCCGTCTGCTGAGATCCACGACAGGTATGGCTGCTAGTGATAACTCAGATAACGGGGGCACATTTCCTCCAGGAAACAATAAAAAAGTGAAAATGGTAATTCCACACCAGTTGTGTGGGAGCCACCTACTAATAAAAAAAAAAACAAACCCAATAAACCAAACCAGGCTTAATCAATAAAACGAATCTCACTCATATCTTAGTACTGAAATAAACACTTGAGAAGTCAGGACAGTCTTAAGCTCTGCGCAGCAGCTCTGCTCTCCTGACACATCCCATATGTTGGGCTGCAGGGATTTGAGTATGCCAGCTCTGTTCCTTCTAGGGACACGTCCATCCTGTAGCCACCCCAAATATGGCATTAGCAACAATTTTTATTCATTATCTATGACCTAAGCCTTGCCCTGATCTAAAGGAAGGAGGAATTGTTATGCATTTTCTAAAACTCACGCTGTGGTATTTCCCCAAATAGTCAGGGTAGCTTACCTCTTAGTGAAGAAGAGATTGAATGGATTCAGGGCTTCTCTGAAAGTAATTTGTTAGAAGATTATTGCAGCTTTTCATAAACTGCAATTGAATGCATGAAGGAATTCCCACAGGGAAACAGAATAACAGAGAAAGACCACTTCTTTTTAAATCCAGGAGTCCTATCAATACAAGCCTTTTTTTTTTATTACTGGTCTCTACTCCTGTTCTTGAAGGGGGTTAAGAGCCACATACTAAGTCTAATATTCTGTTTCTTTTAGAGATAGCTAGGACTTGGGGAAAAATAATGCTCTTTCTAGAATGCCAGTGCAAATACACATGGAGATCTTAATTGTATTTCACACATAATTGCACATTGCTGAGATGTAAAACCCATGGAATTGCAAAGCACTGTCATGGTCATAACTCACATTTCTTAAGTGATTTCAAGAGGATATAATGAAATTAAATAGCAAGACTTTAACTGTTGACACTTCTCTAAGCAAGAAGAAAACAGAGCCTCATTCTCTTAAGAACTGCACTTTTGGCTTAACAAATGGGAAGAAAAAACATGTTGAATTCCAGAGGTAACAAGATCTCATAACTGAAAAACAGCGCTTAACAATAATTTACAATTACAAGCCTTCTGTTACAAAGTTGGACAACACAGACAAATACTAACCCAGATAGATGTAATCCGTGCACAGTTTTTCCTGTAACTAGAACTGCTACTTAAGTCTATTAGCTAGATAAACTGGTGTAGCAGAATATCAAGCCTGCTGCGTAGGGGTGATAATATGTCAGACTGGGAGCTCTGCGAGGTGAATATAGTTATTTTGAGATGGTCAGCACTTCTGGAAAGAAGCCCTCACCTCCTGCAGAACACCAACTGGAAGCTGTCACTCACTTATCTCAACAAAACATTCACAAGATTGCACCACACACAAATGTGCCAGATTCTGTAATGCATGTTCCTCCTGGTAAAAAACCAAATGTTTCTTGACTTGTGGAGGAAAGAAAGGGCAACCCAAAGAAAAAACTACCACAAACAATAAGCAGTGTTCATGGCCTTGAGAAAGTAGCAGCTGGATATTTTGGACAACCACATTACATTTCACTGGTTTTGTCTTTGCTACCTCTTTTAACGTAAAGTCTTTGTCAAGAGGGTTCTCCAATATTATTGCAAGTATTTTTGTAGTACAAGAATGTAACTCTACTTAACTGGCCTGGCCAGGAATGGGAAGTTAAACAGTCTCAGCTGTGACAGCTGGATACCCAGAAGAGCTCTGAGTGCATCCTTTCAAGAGCAAAGTATTGCCTTCTAACTCCATAAACCATGGCATAATCCAGCCAGGACTTTAGTTCTGAAAGGCCCTAGGTGTCTGGAAAGGCATGTAGCAAGAGTAACAGGAGATACATTGTGGTTTTCTCATTAACTTCTATAGCTTCCTATTGTGCAAATACTACAGCATCAGAAAGGAAAGATAATAAGTTATTGATCTCACATCCATTTCATTACTTGTGGAGTTGCCCTAGATGCAATTCTTTTTCCTGTGAAGTGGCTTATAGATCTTCACAGCATGACGAGCTGAGCTCTGGAGCCAAGTGGAGGCATCCTTGGATAACACAGCAATTTCTGACTAAAACAGATGAGGCAGCTACATTCAAAGATAACTGAACTAGTTAGCAAGACCAAACAGTCCATACAAATCTAACGAAGAACACACTGTAGAAGGGAAGAGTTCACTAGAAAATAAATTATGTCGCTTATATACACACGTGACCATTTTTCCACATTGCTCATCAGTGTTTTATACCTTCTTTTCAATAAGGCACTCATATTTCCTTTGCCCTATGAAATAAATGGACTTAATTAAGTGGGGCAGAATAATCAGATCAGTGACTTATACTTCCAAACACCTCACTTGGGTGAACCCCAAACATCAACACATAGTGCATGACAGAAAACAGTTCTGTGTTACACTGCGCCCTCAACCATTTCTGCTGTAGAAGCCCTCTGAAATAGACACTAAGAACTTAAAAAGGCATTTCTTTTCCATGCCAAACCATGAACGACTAATAAATTCCATTCCTTTAATTATTATTTTTAACTTCCAGAAAAACACTTCGCTGCTAGCAAAGATCAAGCCTGGGATATATACAAGTGGATTAACACAGATGGTTTGAATTAAATCCTATACAACAGTAACTATAGTTGATATTAGCATTTTCACAGAAGTAATTTGAGTATTAACTATTTGATCATTAACAACAAATGTTAACATTTATAGTTATTACCTACATTCACTTCCCTAACACTTGCAATTATCTGTTCAAAGCCAAATTAATATTGTTTTGGGCTTCTGTGATGAAGAAACAGAACACAAATTCAAAGGGTAAAATGACATTATTTTACTCTGTACATATTGTTGTTTAAGATTTAATATTTATTAGATGTTAATACAGTTTTTCCTGTTTAACAGTAGGCAAACACCAAACTCCCTTTAACAGAAACATGACACACATGGTGTTTGCCAGCAAGGCATGCAATTGGTCTGGTTATTTTGTCTTTAAAAAGTGAAAACCAGGGGATTCAAGGAGATAGGGATTCAAGGGTAAACTGCTGATCCAAGTGAGTTTCCAAATTTGCTTCTAAATTTTCTGTCAGCCCTAAAGCCAAGACTACATATTGCTAGGGGAATAATAAACAAACAAAATCCCAGACCAAATACAGAATAAACATATGTGCTTTCAGTATGTTTCCCTAAATATGTTCCGGGTAACAGTTAGGGATAGCCCACAACAGACAGACTTCTTGGTCTGGGTGGGTCTTTTGTGTTTCCCCAGCCAGACCGCACTCCATCACTCCAGCAGTGCCACGCTGAGCTTTTGCACGCGTGCACGCAGGGCTCCAGCAGCCCCCGGAGGGCTCCTGCCCATCTTTTTCTTTCACGCCCTTGGTACCATGCAGGACTGCACTGGTTTATATCCTGTCCCACCACGGAGCTTTCCAAGTAGAAGAGTACTTGTCTATTCAATTTCTGCTTGTATGGACTGTAGAAGAGAAATATTCTTGGATGTTTCTGCTGTGGGAGCTGATAATTTATTCCCTTGTTTCCCCTTTTGATTAATTTTTAATCCATGGAAATTCTTCCATTATATCCCACTGGCATTTTTTAAGGAACCTTTGCTACAGTGCTGTATCAAAGGTTCTCTGAAAATCCACCTCGTAAAGACTGAATGATCATTTACTGTGTGCGTGTTGAAATATTTTTTTGAGTCAGTAGCAATGTGTGACAGGCACTAAATGCTTTTTGAAAGAAACATGACTTTTCTATACTCCCAAATATATTATGTGTATTGATGCATTTACCAATCTATGCTTTTTTCCAAGTTTCTTCTGACTTGCCTTGCCCAGAAGACACATTTTCTGATGTGCAATTCCCTTGAGTCCTTTCTTAAAATTGGTCAGGTTTGCTATATCCCACTTTGTTCATGCCAAGGCTGGTGTAAGTGATAAATTCCCAACTATATTTAAATATTTAAGAGTTTCCTATTGCATTCTTTGAAACTCCCAATATCCTTGACCAACTTAATGACAATGAAACACAGGACTAAGCACAAATTACATATAGTGCTCTAGATTATGTACGAACTCTATTAGCCTACCTTATTCCATTTCTACACCCCTTTGTAAAAGACTTTTAATTATCTGTAAAAAAAATCCTGTACTTCAGGAAAAAAATGTCTTCACTGCATTATGCAAGAAGAATTCAAAATCCCCAGCAGGGTGACAATTTCCTAGAAGTTCTGCAGAAAACTAACCATTGCTGTCACTGCTTAACTTCACAGCATGTTTGTATAATAACCAGGAAGAGAAATCAAAGTGGAGAAACCTCTGTCTTGTTAAGTACCAGAACATATTCCAGACTCAGAAGCTAGAGACTCCTTATTGGTAGTCTGCAGCTCTGCCTCTCACCTGCAGCATCACTGCCAGGCTCTTCTTCTTCCATAGTTCATTCTGAGCACACTTCCAGTAAGAGAGAAGGGATATAGCCTAGGCCAGGCTCTTTGCCAAGGTTTCCCCAAGAGGAACCTTGCCAGAGCCTTGTTGTGGAGGGCCACACCATGGCCAAGCTCCCCAGTATCATCTCATTCCCCTTCCCCTTTCCATCCTCCTTGGAAGTGGATAGTCACCTGAGTGTAACAGAGTCTTCCCTGTTACACTCAGGTGACTATCCACTTCCAAGGAGACTCCCTGGGAGCAGTCAGGGTTGGAAACAACCAGCTGGGGGACTGTCCAGAGCCCATGAGACCATGAATTCTGCAAGGCTGGACCAAGCCATCCTGAAAATGGTGGCTCCAGTTCCCGAAGTACCCAACTGTGCTGGAAGTGCTGCTGCAACCCCAAGCATCATGTTGTTCTGCCGAGAGTGGTGATCAGCATGAAGCTTTCAGAGTTGCTCTGTGTGATTCATGGATGGCACCTTGTGAACTCCTCTCTAACAGCTGAAACAGGAACAACTGAAAAGAACACCTAGGTGTGCCAAAATATTGCTGAGGTGCAAACAATGGTCCCATATTCATACTGGCAGGAACCAGTGATGACTCTTCAATTCCCAGTCACTTTTATTCTGTTCCTAGTCTGATCCTGACTGTCACTTTTGAAGAGCACAGCACGGAAAGAAAAGGTGCAACTCTGCAGACAGACTCTTGGTTCTAAAAATCTCTTGTATTTTAAATCAGACCGTGCAAGCTACTGCACAGTAACTGCATCCCTGTTTAAATTAATGAAAAAATGTTACCCCTTCCCATGGTCACTTCATTGTGTGCTATGAATGTGCAGTAACAATGGTTTCTTTTTCCTGCTACAGATGGGTGGTACTGAAAGCAATTTGCTCTGCATGTGCTCCATTGCATGGAATGATTCATTATAACTCATGCAATATGTTTTTATAATATAGATTAATGTTTATTTGCTTGAGCTACTTTTCCTTCCCGTGATGCACAGTTCATTATTAACTGAGTTCATTTGGCTAGCATGGTACAAGCCATTCAAATAATTCACATAAAATATACAACTATATTTAAAATATCAAAACTGGAGTTAAAGCAAGAACTGCAACCATGGATTTTCTCTCTTGTTAGCTTCTTGGATAGCAGTAGTTAACTGCTGTGCACATTTTTGAATCATACCCATCATCTGATCTTCCTCCTTAAATACACTGACTTAATCGCATGTGTGGGCAAGTTTGTGTTTCAAACTAGCCTCATGGCTTCTCCTCCAAAAGCAAGCCACAAGCCACCACTGTCAGCCAGCAGTTTCAGGTGCAGGTCATCCCTGGTAAACAAGGAACAATTCTGGTTCCCAGGAGGACCAGTGTGTGTGTGGGCAGCTTTGCAGAAGTCTATGGGTCTGCCTGGGGGAACGAAGGTGTGTGTTGGGATTATAAACCCTGCAGCTGAGAGGCAGGACTGACTTCTGACTACACCTGGCACTAACTACAGAGGTGTGGCTAATTCTTGCAAATAACCTCAAAACCCAGCAATCAGAGGACAGCAAACTGGTGAGTTTGTGTTCAAAAGAGAAAATATGGTGACAACCAAAGAGCAATAAAGGAAATGTGCACAATAGCAGGAATGTTAAAGATAACAGAGATAACTGAATGGGATAACTGTGGCACATCCGTTATTTTGCAGGGCGTCTGACTGAAGCTGATTGTTCATGAAATGTTTTTGACAGGCTTGTGGGTGAAGATATCCAAAGTCTTTAAAGTCTTTAAAGGCTGTAGTCATAGATGTGGTTTGGAGGAAAGGACAAAGGAGACAAGGCTCTGACAACCCACGTTAGCATTTGAACCATTGGATCTACTCAGTTACAAGCCTAAATACGGACTTTCAGTGGTATAATTTGAGACCACTACATCTGAGAATTTCAGCACTATGCCTTTTTTTCCCCCTCTATTTTCTTACAAAAGATAGGCCTGTCTACAATTAATTTCCAGCATCTGTCTTCCACTCCTAGAAATCCCAAACATTCTTCTGTTACAATATCATGTATGCTCCCAACACAGAAGAAGGACAAGGTGAAATCCTTTCTTCTCCATGTGAGAGCATAGATACTGTCACATTGGCCCAGACGAATGGCTTATCTGAAATATATACTGCTGGCTAGGAAGCTAGAGTGGTAAAAGTAAGTCAGAAGTGCACAGACTCAACGCCTTCTCTTGGATTTTTCTGCTAGCCATCAAAGCCTTGCCTAATCACAATGGAAAGTGATGATGGAAATACTACTTTACTCTCTGCCAAAATGACTCTTCCCTCCAGCCGAAATGGCTTAACCAGATCAGAGTGGTATAACTTCCACTTTTCTGTGCCAAGCTTTCTGATCCTGGCTCCTGGAATGGCTCTGTAGCAATTTCTTCTACATAATGGAACATTTTTCTTGATCAGAAACACTTAAACTTCTGGAACTAAGGCAACTATTCTAAAGGCTATGTCTGCAGGTAAGAATAAAAAAATCCTAATTCTTGACAGTTCTGTCCCTGTCCACTTAGGATGCACCAAGCTATTGCAATTTGGAGTTTTTCAGGTTTTACTGCCAACTCTGCTTTGGCTTGTGTTCTGTACTTAGATAGCTGCATACAATTGAGGAATTAGGTGACACAGAGAAAGGCCTTAGCAAAGACACACCAATCAGAAGAATTAAGAGAAAATTACAACAACTAACAAATGACTATCGACTATATTATGGCACTACACTTTACCAAGAGGAGGCAAGAGAGTTTGCACCTTAAGTTAGGGAAAGATTCTGCTGTTTCGTCACTTCCTAACAAGTATTAGATTAGTATTGTTATATACACAAATATATTTAGTCTCCCTGACCATCAAAAAAAAAGTAATTAAAAAGAAAACTCAATGATCTTTAAGGTCCCTTCCAACCCATACCAATCTATGATTCTATGTATGTGAAATAGCTTGTCACTGCACTGACTGCCATCTATAAAATCTGAATTCACCTAAATCACAAAACATGTTTTCAGCCAAGACCCCACACAGCTATTGATCTTTTTTCTGAATTTTTCAAGCCAAGCAATGAAGTTCCTGGTACTTCCTGACTCCATGAAAGATGGACAAATTTCCCTTTCTCAGTAGAAAATATGCTCAAGGCAATTCAAAGGCACGTTCCTATTTATACTAAGAATTAGTCTCTGTGTCACAAAAGTCAAATCCATGCTTTAGACAACATCTATCTGCTACTTAACTTCATGATGACAGCAAGAACCCAGCTGCTACGCTGTCAATCTAGTGAGAACACCCCTCACCTTGGCTGCAGCAGAAGACCTCCAGCATGTGGCTCAGCAGCTATGACACTACCCAGAAGAAAGTATGCAGAATTATGCATACCCAAACAAGGCAGCTATAAGACTGAGGCTCAGTTCAGAATTAAGACATCTATATTTAGATCTCTTTAGGCAAGGTAGGTGAAAAATAAATTGCCTAAACCTATGTAGCTATTTCAGACTGCCTAGGGTATTCTCCCTGTCTTCCAGCATCTGCTTCAAAAGGCACAGATGTCCTATTGGCTGTATGCCCTATCTAGAAGTCTCATGCAGACTTTTTGGGTACCTAGAGGTTGTCCATATGATGGACATAAGTCCACACACAAATGAGTCTCGAATCTCATCCGTAGGTGTTCAAGCTCCCAATAGTCAATGGAGAGCTAGTCAATACAGTCCCTGGAACAAAGAACAGCTCATGTAGTTGATATAATTGCCTGAAAACAGATGTTCAGGGACATATGAGATGCCTGGCCTTAAGCTTTTACAGAGCTCTTTAAGCTTCTTGCCATTCCAGAATGATGCAGATGTCCTGCAGGTCCTTGTATCATCTCTGTGAGTCCCATACAGATGTCTCGGGTGTCCCAGAGCATCTTTAATCACACTAAAGCCCTGCACATGGGTTATGGATTCAGTCTCCAGCTCTGTAACCGAGAGCTTTGATACTCAGTGCACACCTGTACTCAGATTGTTTACTGTGGATATGTAATGCATGCACAGCAACCAAGTACAATAAGTGAGCAGACACCAGCATAACAAAAGGACATTCTGACGAAAGTAAAAATTAGATTTGATATGTCTCAGAGGGGAAACTAATTAATCACATTTCTTATACAAAAGTAAGGAAAATAGAGCATTTGAGCATAACAGCTTCATACAGTAATTAAAAAAAGCTGTGATGGATAAAAATAAGTACAATTCTAAAATCAGATTAGATAAAAAGAACAATAAGTTCAGGCATGTAGCTCTTAGAATTATCATTGTACAAAACCAGTTCACTCAAAAATATTTTTATTGTGCTATCATTAAATATGGAGCAGTGTGTTCAGATGTGGGGCCCCCAACACAAAAAAGACCTGGATCTGTTGGAGAGAGTCCAGAGGAGAGCCACAAAATTAATCAGAGGGCTAGAGCACCTCCCCTATGAGGACAGGCTGAGAGAGCTGGGGTTGTACAGCCTGGAGAAGAGAAGGCTCTGGGGAGACCGATCCGCAGCCTTCCAGTACCTGAAGGGGGCCTACAGGAGAGATGGGGAGGCACTCTTTGTCAGGGAGTGTAGTGAGACGACAAGGGCTAACGGTTATAAGCTGAAAGAGGGTAGATTTAGACTAGACATTAGTGAGAAATTATTTACTGTGAGGGTGGTGAGGCACTGGAACAGGTTGCCCAGGGAAGTTGTGGATGCCGCATCCCTGAAGGTGTTCAAGGCCAGGCTGGAGGGTACCCCTGCCCACTGGAACTCGATGATCTTTAAGGTCCTTTCCAACCCTAACCATTCTATGATTCTATGAATGCCTCTCTAAACCTGCTTCAGAGGATGAATTAGCATAGCTGTAATAGTCTGGAATGAACTTTGATCTAGTACAAAAAATGTTAAAAGATATTTCCCACTTCTTTTCACTGGGAAGAAATCAGTTTTGGAACTGCTTGAGCTTATGTATTGTTTAATTAACTGGGACTAATTCCCCGTTTATTCCTCTATATCCTTATATGACCTACAGTCATCAGTTGCAGCAAAGGAAGAAGCAGACAACAGTTATTTTGCTTCCTAAACATTTTGCAACCTGTGTCTGGAGCAATTCCCCTCAACTGCTTCTGATGTCTGCAGGTATATACACCTAGGTTTATGCTGGATATGTATTTAAAACACCACAACTACATTAATTTAAGTATCTCAAACACAAATTGTGTATGTGTATGCAAATGCAGACTCTTATTTTTTCTTGAACCACAATTAATATTGCTCAAAAGTAGGTGATCTGCTCTTTCTTGTTCATGTACCTAATTAACTAAATTAAACAAAACTTTCAAAATCACACAGTTCCCCATCTTCAAAGCAACCTAAACTCTTCGAAGCCTAACTTCTGTTGACTTAAGAAAAATGTCTTCATTAGCTGCGAAAATGTGCCTTATGTTTTCCAATCCCTAGAGCACAAGAACCATTTACCTATAGTAATTACACACCTATTAGAAATTACCTTCCCGATGTTGTGGCCTTTACACTTTCTTCCTACCACCGCCTATGTTCTGCCATTACCATTGTGTGACAGGCACCTCGAGGGCACAGACAGCCTGTGGATCAGTGTCCAGCTGGCAGGAGGCTGCAAGTCCCAGACCTGTGCTCAGCTCTGAATTACCTGTGAAGCCCTGGTGCAGCTGACATACTTGGTCACATTCAGCATTGCCATCTCAGAGATCGTGCACCTTCTTGTCACTTCACTCTAGCCACAGTCTCAGTTTAAGGAGCCAGCAAGCCAAGCTCTTTGCAAAAGAGTGCAAAAACTAGCTAAATCAATGGAAAGCCTCCAGCAGAACTTGGCACCAGCCTGGAGTGACTAAATGTCCAATATCTGGTCTCGAACGCTGTACAGTTCCCTGGCCAACTGCTGGCCTCACACCCTTCCCTGCCAGGAGGAAACACGTATGGGATTTCACTGTGTGCCAAGGGTGGATCCAGCCCCACAGTGCAGAGCCAGCTCAAAGCACAGACTCTGTGAGGCTGAATGTAAGCTCTACTTACTTTCAAGACATAAAAGGATGCAGTTCTTCCATGGATCCTTCCATGTAAAAGTCAGCGTTACGGTGTCTCAGTAATGTGCTTTGGTGCAAGATTAGCAAGTATGTGTAACTTTTTAATGTGCTGCCAAGAAAATACACTTACTGAAGTGGATTTTCTTAGGGAACCATGACACCGAAGATCCAGTCCCTCGGGCAACACATTCCTTATGTTTATAGGTATGGAGCAGGTCTAACTGAGTTCATACGAAGGCCTCAGCAAGACTGTGCTGGGCAGAGCTCTGTAGTATTGTCAGGATTCATCACCTCGTAATGACTTGTGAGAGGGACTGGATGCTCACAAGAAGTTTTGCAGATATAAGCACATTCATGTGGGGAAAAAAAAAAACAAACAGCTAACAAACAGGTCTCATCTAATACTCTGTCCTAAATAATGCAAGAATAAGAAATGGATGTTCTCTCATGCTGTTACCTCAAATATTCCTGTTCAACTTACACCTTGTCTGACTTTCTCAGTTGAGCATTTCCCCTACTCAGAATAAACGTGCTACAGCCTGAAAAGCAGTTTAGTGGTTAGAAATGTATTTTTGGGATGACAAAGCCCTGTTCCCTTCACACACACAATTTGTAACAGTGCAGCAAACTGGAACTTATATATTTAGTATTGTGTCTTGGGTTTGGGCACAGGAACATAATTAAAATGTTCTTCACTTTTTGATTCTGCAGGTAAGGTCATGGAAGTTTCTATTTCATCACTGTAGACAAAGCCAGCAGATAAAAGGTGACGTTGTGGTTACGTTTTATTTATAACACAAGGATTTTACTGAACTTAGGACATCTGGACCACACCTCATCTGCCAAGGATCAAAAAGTCCTCATGTGCTCTTAAACCTCGAGGGAGAAATCCATTGGGCCAGTAGACTGCATCTGGGCAGGGATTACTTTTGTCTAGTGAATGAATGTACTGTAAAATACAGACACTGCAGGGGGGTCAAGTCAGGACACGTTAATTTTTGTTCTACTGACCATTCCGTACGAGGCAATGAACAGAAGCTGGTACACGTATCATATTTCACTGTGAAATAATGACTTTCCACATTTCAGCAGAACCGAGCAGGAATTTGCAAATTTTATTTCAGTTCATAGCTCTAACTAAAGAGATTGGTACATAAAGGGAAAAAATTAGTAGGTAGCTTTATTCTGCAAATGCCTATCAGGAAATTCCTCCTCTTTTAACGGAATCAGAAGACAGAGAAGGATTTGAACATTAAATAAAGGCAGGCCCCACATTTTTTCAGCTTGATTTTAACATGAAAATAAACACGTCACTGCCCCGCATTTCCTTAAACACTTCTTAAATAGGCGCACTCATTTCCCATGGCACATGTAGGTAGCAGAATGAAAGTATTGCTGCAAGTAGGAAATGAAAGTAGGGAACAAAAGTGAAAACTTGATTCATTCATCACCTTCAATGGTCAGTTACATTACAAACTCAAACCAAATTTGGTAAATCTTAAAGAAAACTCCTTAACTAGCAAAGGAGAAGAGAATCTTAAAGACGAGCTGGTGCCTGAAAACACAGAGGACAAGCCCCTGAGCCATACACAAGGAAGTAAATAAACAGCAGCTTCTGTTTCCCCTATCCAAACCACTTTTTAATAAACAAAATTGACTTTATGGAAGAATTCTCTGAAAACTGATAATTTGAGTTCTAATTATATCTTATTCCATCTTAGTGTCTCCATTAACAACAAAGTAATACTCCTTATGCCTCTCTAGTGCTTCTGCAAATATGGATGTCTACAAATTTTAAGTATGCAACTCCAAGAAAATACAGAACTGTATCAGGGCGAAGGAGGATGTTAATACCTCTAAACTGTATGACAACTAAGAATACAGGCAACTATCCCATAGCCATTTGGTTTAGTACCATAGTCTAAAACTGACACTAGAAAGGCCAATGAAACATGGTCTGCAACTCTACAGGCGTTTAATTTGCATTTGGTAACCTTAGGTATTCCATACCTGAGTATGGAACCAAACTAAAAAAAAAAGAAGAAAGTGAGAGATGTAAGAAGTTTTCATTGAAAACTTTACCAATTTGTTTACATTTTTATGTGGAAGCTGTTTCCACACCACTTTTTCCAAAATTACTCGTCAATTTGCCCTCTCTGACTTTTTGTGCTAACACTGATTTTGGCGTGGAGTTCAGGAGGGGCACAGTCGTTCTCTGCAGGTCCTCTGTAGCTCTGGGAAAAGCAGCAAAATGTTTGCATAGAATGAGTAACTATGGAAAACCATTACTGCTCTCTCCAAAGGCCAGAACAAGACAGAGCAGACCAGGTTAAGCTGTATTTGTTTACAAGAGCAGATCATAACCAGCATAAGCAGATCACTCTGACACAATGTTAAAATCCCACTGGAGTTAATGGGAATCTTTTGTTCTAAATGAGTAAAAGACCAGTCCCAGAGGACCCACCAGAGTCAGGACAGGCCTCCGGGCAATACAGAAACGGTTCTAAATCATTGCTGGTCACAACAAGAAAAAGCAGCAGAGAAAGTTCAGCTGCAGCAAGTACTTTCCATCCTGGCATTTAATTCAGAAGATGGAAGAACTGAGGTGAATAAGGATGGGAAGGAGAAGAACCGTGGTACATTCAGTGGATATGAACCCTGGGCAGATCTGTTGAATCATTAACACCACAGGATGTGCATTCAGAGCTTCTCCTTGCTAAAAAGGCTTCTGCTGGCTGCCCACAGACAGCTGGCTGGTTGAGGCTACATGTTCTTTTCAAATTCCTTTTATAACCTCTACTCAAGAATTTCTAAGTGTTATTTCTTATGAAACTTGTTCATACTGGCTTCAGACCCAAAGTGTACAGTCTTAAAATGCTTCCTTTGTACTTCCAAATAGTACAAACACTTAACATATGAACATACTAAAAAAAAAAATGTTAACAAAAAAATCCCTGGTTTCTATGAAAAATTAACCCCATACAATTCTTTCATAACTTCAGTACCTGAGCAAAGAAATTCATCCAGCCTGTTTACACACCTAATGCTGTCTATGATAAATTCACCTTCATCCCGCAACATGTCTCAATCTCATCCATTACCTTTAAAAGAAGACTAACTGATGTGTTTTTCACTTTTCACATTGTGTACCCAGGTTACTGCAATCAAGGAATTTGCACAGTCCTGACACATATAATATAAATATAATCTTTACATGAAGCTATATATATAGATGTATATACACACACAGAAAGGTAACATAAAACTTACCATCACTTGCAGAGAGAGAGTCATTTGCACAGACCAGTGCCAAAGTAAACAGCAGATGCCGAAGATCCATACCTCTAATTCTGTAATAATAAAAGACAATAAGAGAATTTCTTTATAAAGGAATATTACTAATATGACATGTCATTTAAAATATTACCTAGTTTTATTGAATTTCTGATTGGATTTAAATCAGAAGTGTATTTAGTTCACGGTTTATTGCCTCATAGAGTCATATATCATCTTGCAGTCTAGGACAGAGAGGAAATGTTATTTTTACAAGAGAAGTAGCTTATGGGTCTCTAGTTCACTTAATACAGAGGGGAAAAAAATCAAGTATTATCAACCTCTAGATCATTTCCAGGGAGTAGCGACTCCCTCCACAGTAGCCTTTGGAGGAAAGATGCTAAAGAGTAGCCTGGGTTAAACATGAACGTAGGAAAAGAACAGTATCTCTCTCAGGGAACAAAGAGATGATGATCCCCTTCTTGGGTCTAGGACTACACGCAGTAAAGCTGAGAGGAGTGACACAGTCTAGTAAGCCACCTTCCACACGAGAAAGCCAAATGGCTGTTAGCAGAACAACACAGGCATGGTACTTATGGCCACCAACCGTGGCAGGCAGCATGCCAGGAGTGCAGAGAGCAGCAGCAGCTGTGGTGCAAGGAGGAGAGTAAACTGGGCTAATTCTCTGGTCTGTTCCCTACCCTACTGGCAACCTGCACAAGCCTGAGCACCAGCCTCTGTGCCCCTGCTCTGCCATGCTGCTCTTCAGGGGCTGCTGTGGAGGCTGTCTCACATCAGAAACTTCTGCCTGAGTTGTTTCTGAGAAGGCACCTTCTGGTGGACCTGAGCACATTCACACAAGCCTTTACAACCTCCAAGCATACAAGCCTTTATAACCCAAGCACAATCCAACAAGCCTCTACAACCTCCCCAAAAGCACACTCCTCCTTCTCCCTAATTCACTTGCACCACACACACATATTCTGCAACTCCACATAATCCTGTTTGAGGGACTCTACTTTGCTCGTGCCGTTAACACCAGCACCTGAAAACAACGGGTAAGGGCCGAAGCTGGGTTCCACTGGTTCTGCAGGCAGTGCAGCCTTCTGTGCAAAATAGTACCATGCCCCCAATAACATGCCCACACGTAGTAGGGGGAAAACATATGTATCATGGATTACTCGCTGTTTACAACGATGTCAGTGGAGCACAGAGATTACCGGAGACCTTCAAAAGCAAAGCTGCAACACCAAAATAAACATTAGCCCTGAAACAATGGTCAGGCATTGGTTTCTTGTTCTGTGGCACAAAATTGCCAAGATACACTGACATCAGTAACGCAGCGGAGAAAGAGTAATAGCTCTGCTTTCACACTTGACCATAAATCAGTATGACAAACCTTGATTCTACACTGGAGTGTTTTCAATTAGACATTTTCTTTCGTCACCTAACAGGAGATTAAATCACAAGTGTCCAAACAACCAAGCCCACTAATGAGTAACAATCTCTAAGTGGGGGTTACCGATTAACAACCAATGCTGTCAAATCTGGGTTTCCAAAACTATCCAGTCTCCTAGTGGAGTTAGCAAAGTTTGAATTTAGTCAGAAACTGTAAAACACAGGCATGCCAAGTACGTAAAACTATGGTAACACTGAATTTAAAAGATAATTCCCTCCTTAATTTTCTTACCCCAAGAGAACAGATCGAATCACACTACAGAAAAAAATGACACTATTACCAACTCCAGATTTCTCATTCATGCTGTTTAGTACAAAACTTGAAAATCAGATGGTATTTCTCACATCTTCATTAACACAACTGCACAGTAATTCTGGAGTTTCAGGCTCAGTACTGGAGGAATTTATTCCAACAACCACTCTAGGCTAGCAGAGTCTAGCCCAGACCTGCAAAAGCAAGCCAGGAGTGGCGATGCCTCCGTGGCACCTCCCAGGTACCCTGTGGCCCAACTGAGTGGGCACGAGGCAGCCGCACAGAGAGCAGAGCTGCAGGAGCTCTGGGGACCTGCCAGCACCAGGCAGGGCTTTCCCCTGACCAAGCAGACATGGGTCTCTCCAAAGGTCACTCCCCCTTCTGAAGCTTGAGAACTCCCTTGTTCTCAAGCAGACATGGAGGAAAGAAGGGGTATGGTGAGGCTGGAGGCACGCTGGCAAGGATTTGGGGCATTGTGACTGTACTGCAGCCCAGGGAGCAGGACCAGGAGCAGTGAAGGCTGCAGCTGCTGGAGGGCGCAGGGCTGGGGAAAAGTTCATAAAGCAGTCACAGGTCAGCAATCCTTCTACTCGCGGAGAGCAGCTACACTGGCACAGCACAATGTTCATCCGAGATCAGCTAAATTTTCAGCTAGCTCAATTGCTCCCCTGCTTCATCTGTATTCTTGCTTAAAGGATTCTCATTGTCTCTTATTAATTCTGCAGAAATGCTCCTCTGTATTTGCCAATTCCTCTCCTCTTGCGTTATTTCTACCCTGTTGAACAGTCACCCCTCCCCTTTAGCCCTTCCACTTTCTCCCCAAAGTTTTCTCTTTCACAGCCCTAAGCACAATGTCCCTTTTATTTACTACTCTCCTGCTCTCTTCCTGTTGCAATACCCAGACATCCTATGCTGTTTCCATATTCACACTTCCCTGTTCCCCCATGTCCCCCAGCCTCTGACGATTTTCTAACACTCTTCTCCAAACTTTCCTACTTCTTTCTGCCTAAGAACAGTCATAAGGAAAGCCCAAACCCTCACAGGACTTCTGTGAGAACAAATGTCATCAACTGAGTCCGTCATTCAGAGCACATCTGTGGACACTGTTTCAGTTTTCATAACTAAACCAAACAACGCCATGGTGGGAGCCTGATCAGCCCCCATGTGCAGCCATCACAGCACAGCTATTCCCTCTGTCCCTGTGCTGTGATCGGCAACCATCTCAGCTTCCTACCAGGAAGGGTGGTTTGACAGCCAGAGCACCAACCCAGGAGTACGGAAATACGTCCCAGAGGTCAACAGTCACATGGAACTGCAATTAGGTCTTGCTGCTGCAGATGAAACCAATTCCATTCTAGTACTGCTCTTCCTCTTGTGCTGGCAGACTTGTTTACATACCTGCATGCAGTGAACTCCATCAGGAAATGGCTCCAGTTAAAATTAATCTGTAAACATTTATTGTAACAAATCTCTTTGCTCACTGGGTTTATGAGGACTCCACAAAGACACACCACAGGAGCAGAGCTAAGGCAGCACAGGCACAAGAGTGAACAGCCAGGGCAGAGGGGAGGACACAGCCACACGTCCAGCACAGCTACCATTTAAGAAAAATTCTGTAATTATTGGGACAGTGCTGAGTCACAAAGTTTGACTAAAACATGTAGCTGTCTGAAACAGGGCACAGGATTAACCTGCGTTCCTAAACATGATCAAAATCGCTGTTTAATCCCTCATTTTTTGCTAGCAAATGATGCTTCTTTTGTGGATTCCCACAAATACCTCTGTCTTGACAATGCAAAGCAACAGAGCGTCTCTGCTCTGCTTAAATCCCCATGGGATCCTCCGTTGAGTTATCCATCCAGACAAATCTCAGGCAAGAGAAAAATCCAACATGTGTACTCTAAACATAACCAATATGGACAGGACTGAACTAAAAAACGGCAACTGCTCCCATTCCAAAATATAGAAAATATGGATGGGCTATGCTCCACCCTTTGTGCAACAGCCTGTGGAAAGGGCAAGCTGTGCTACCCTCCTCAGAGCTCAAACCCAGACTTCTTGGTACAGGGCTCTACAGGGCTCTACTCAAGGTCTATCACAGACAAATGGAGCTCTGCAAGGGGCCTGAAGCACCAAGGACTACATGACCTCTTTGCATCCAGCACATACACCAAAAAAACTGCTGGGCTGCAGGAACGACAACCACTTCCACAAGTATCAGAGGCTATGACTCTGGTCTTGTGGGAGAAAAATCTCTTGCAAAGCAAGAGCTGCCCCCTCATGACACCACTTTTGGTGGTACAGAGTAAAATGAAGGGTCCCCTAAAGTGCCATCTGCCCCACCCTCAGACAACTATTGCCGTGCAGAGACTTCTCACAAATCTGTCCTGTAACCACCCGCTGCTGTTCCTCTAAGATATCTTGCAAGCTTGCTGCCAACAAGGACAGCATTGTTCAGAGGCTGCAGTGTTAACTTAGCAGGAGATAGCTTCTCTGTTGACTTTAGGACAAAACTGACCTTTTACAATCTAGTAATAACTACCTCCCAACACCTACCTCTGTATGCATACGAAAGACAAGTGCCACTAATAAAGTCCTTGTTATTTAACAAAAAAAAAAAATAATTCAGTGTCAGTAATACACACTATTCTAAGGAATAATAGCCTATATCTTACCCAACTCCAGCAGTCTGCAAGAACGAAGAGAGCTAAAACTCAGAAAAAAAAAAAAATTACAGCAGCTGACTGTCCTCAAGGCAGCTGAAACTTGACCACAGGAACATTTGGCTAGAGGTCAGCTCAGGCTAATTGCTTCAGTACAGACAGGGAGCCAGGAGTTATAAAAAGGATAAAAAAAATTCTTGGCCTTTTTCTATAGTGATGTTGGAGGAAGGTCAATCGCAAGTGAATTTAAACACATCTCTCCAGTGGGATGTGAACAGGGGAAACCAGGCTAAGAAAATCCCTGAGAAAGAAATACTTTAGTCACAGCACACTGAGTGGTTTGGATCTGCTCTGGACAGGTAACAGTATTAACACCGAAGAGTAAACCATATGGAGGTTTGCTTATAAACAAAACTGTTGTTTGAAGTGAGATCTTTACGTTTAGACAGCTCCTGAACTTGAAAGGACCTTAAGTAAAGAGAAGGACATTACACTTCATTCAACTGCACCTATGAAGGGACTTCTACTTTTGCCATCTCCATTAACTCACTGCACTCCAAATACGAAAGAGTTTTTTCCCCTGCAACCTCCTCCAATCTAGCGTAGCATGCCAAAGCAGCACACGTGCAGCTAGTCCAGAACCAAAGGTGGCCTCTCTGCTGCAAACTGAATCACAAAATTACTGAGCAAAGGATTACTCTGAGGAGCTTTTTTGTACACTGCTATGTTTCATCATTCCATCAGGTCATGAACAGGGAAGTACACAAGAGCTTGCAATGCAGTTGAGGACACACCAATACATCCACTACCAAGTAAAGAGCTCAGATGGGAATGTAACTCCAGGCTCTCCAGTTCTGCTTGTTTATGCAACTACCAAATACGCATGTACGTACCCTTGCAGAATTTTTCTGGAGACAAGGCCTTTATTTTTCACTGTGTAGATATCCCTCACAAGCTATGTCACAGCAAGATTAATGACACCAAGAGAAAATCTTTCTGTGCTTGTGTAAAAACACTCACACTGGTTTGGCTGACCATGCCTGCTTACCCTCATTTCCCTGAATGCCAACAGGACAAAGTCATTCTGCAGATGAAATGAGTTACAGCCCTTCCAATCAACACAATCTAAAACTGCCACAGACCTAAAGACTTCTTTCCTTGCTTGCTGATATTACAGCTTGATTGAGTCATCAGCAGCACTTGGATGAATGCCTGTTTTTACAGAACCCTTGTCAGGGCTATATACCCAGCTGTGTTAAGAAACAGAAATAACAAATTGTCACAGTTGATATGAATTACACACCATTCACCTAGTGTGTGTGGTTATCTGGGAAATGAAAAGAACAAGAATTATGGACTGCAAATTTAAAAAAAAAAATTACAAAAGGCACATTTCAGAAAACAAAACCAAAAAAAACCCCCAAAAACAAACAACAAAAGACAATACTCCTGAAAAGAATGAAGGACTGGCATAAAGCTGCATTTGTTATGCATGGTTTGACACAAATTCGAGGATTATTAAAAGGTACATCATTATGACAAACTAAAACTGTGGAACAAAGGCAATTTTATATTATTAATTAGAGCTCTATGTAAGCTAAACAATTTCTAATAGTTTTAACTATTAAAGTTGAAAATTGAATCTATTAAAATAATTGCTCACTTTGCATTTAGAAAAATTGGGTCTTTTTCCTAAACAAACTTCAAATTTGGAGTAGAGACTATATGAAAGATTCATTTTAACCCCAAATTGATTTTTTATCTCCATTGTAACAGCCACCTTCAATACTTTTACCAGAGGTAATTTCTTTTTCCCATAGATAGATCTGTCAACCAATTACTCTGATTTAAACTGGTTATCAGGCCAACTGGTTATCAGTTCTTGGACATGGTTAAGAAGCCCTTCAGTGAATCCAGAGTTTGGACGCTGCTCTGGGCTTGTACTGAAAGCTGTTATAGGTTAATCCAGCTATAAAGTCACCTTCCAAGAACTGTGCTACAAAGTCCAAGGATGGTGGTGGCACATGGCACTATCAACTCTACTTACAATAAAATCTGCTACAATTTGACAGCAGTAACCTAATGGACTAGGCAGAGAGAGGATCTTAGCTTTAAGATTAGTAGATCATCTCCCTCAGAAGACAATTGCTAAAAGACAACTTAAGTTATAGTCCTTATTTTCTTTCTACTGCACAGACAGAAAATTTTAAACTTGGAAAAGACTTAATTGCCTTGTTTGCCTTTCAGCACCCAAAATACATCAAAGCAGCAAAACAGACGCATCTCAGCTGAAAGAAATTGCAACATTTAGCTGCTATTGTGCAGATGTGAATTGCTGAGCTGATACTTTACTTTACATGTACTTGTGTAATTAAGGAAGAGCATTCAGGCCTGAGAGTGGTAATTTTTTCAGGCTATAAACACTTTTCTCAACTACAGTGCTATTTTCTCCCAGGCTTTTTATTCTTTTTTTTTTTCCTTTTAATTATTATTAATACTTAGCAGTCATCGAAAAGACAAAATTCAGCTCTTTGCTATTTGTACAATGTATTGCAAAGAAAAGTGAGACAATTTCTCTATACAAGCAAAAAGTATATTCCAGTTTGTTTGAAGTATAATGCAACAATTTACTGTCAAATATCACGATGAGGAAAAAGAAATGTCCGAGTCTGTATCTAGAACCAGCTCCTAGTAATCTGTACTGAAAAATATGGTTTTACTCAAAGAAAAGCATTTCATGAAGATACTTATTCACACTTCACATAAAGAGATTAAATTATACTCTCAGTGCTGTAAAACATTTCTGTATCAGTGTGAAAATAAACCCAACAAAAAAACTCTCTTCAGTATCTGCTTGCATTAATGTTTAAATCCCATCAGGACCCCGCAGTGTGGCCCCAATACAGCAAAGCAGCTAAAGACATTTGATCTTAAGTAGGCAAGGTTATATATTTAACATGAGAACACAGCTAAGTAACTCCCCCAGCACAGCCAGACTGCTTAGCACCTTGCGGAAACGATGAAGAAATGATGAAGCACAGGAATCGTGGTCGAAAGCAACCTATGTGGCATTACTGGGATTTTAGGCTGGAACATGAAGGAAAACAAACAGGATTATTCACATGCTTAATATTAAATAACCTCCTTATATGTGCTGCTGGATTGGCACTATACAGCAGGCCACTTCCACTGCTCCACTTGGCATTTTCTTTGCAAGCCTTCTCCAGTGTGCTAGTATCTGCATATCACTCAAACTAAAAAGCATACTACCTAATGCTCAGGCAAACGCAGTCAGTTAGGTTTCAGCATACATTATAAATAAAACTGCATCTGATCTCTTCAAGCTTTTCTGTAACATGAAAGCCCTGCACCCCCTGATTTCCTGAAATTGCTCTTTGAGGTCTGAAAGGCAGGTCTGGGTTCGAGGATGCAAACCCTGCTTCAAAACGATGAAGCTGCTGCCGACCTCAGGTGACACAGGGTTTGGTTACAGCTCAGGGTTTTTGAACAAAGCATCCCCCATTTTTTCTAATCACCTTGAACCCAAACCTCAAAGAGCAATTTTAATAAATCAGGGGGAGCAGGGCTTTCACTTTAAATAGTGTTTATATAGAAAAAAACCCATTTCTTCCAGGAAAAACATTTTCAAGAAATTGTAACATTTAAGTTCAAGACCTTGGTATTTATCCTAGACCAATAGAACCACTTAACAGTTCATTACCATGGGACAAATTAATTATGTGCTTTAATTGCATGCTAAATTATTCATGCGATCCTAATCAGATTAAAGACTATATAACAAAGCCTGTATGGCATTTAGGAAGTCATTAAACTTAAATAGCGGATTAAGTGAAAGCTGGTAAATTACAAAGGACTTGAGCACCATTTCTGGACAGTCACTCATGGCTCCAAGTACTCACATATTTACCATCACTTGGTCAACATCCAAAAATTAATCAGCTTGACAGAAGTTATAACACTAAACAGGGCATTTAAAATTGCTACAGTTCTGTATGTCCTAAAGTTCCTATCTGTTTAAGATATGATTTATATTGATTTAATTTGCAAGTGTAATTTACAGATTAAAGCTAACTTTAAATCTCATTTAAACTGATGTAGAGATAGCATACGAGCACATCTCTTCAACACAAATGTTTTTCAAAATAATTGTAAGTAAAATTCTCTATTTAAGAAGTTCTCTGTTCAAAAGAAACAACATGACTGCAACTGTTTTTCATGTGTCCTCTGTAAGATCATACTATCATTGTCCCTAATCTCTGCTGATTTGGTGCTTTAAGTCCATAATATATAAACTGTTGGCACCTACGAAAAAGTAGTGTACTACATTCAACAACTGCAAAAGTCACTTTGTATAGCTATATACAAAGATTTTGAGCTAGATTCTTAATTGTGTACATTAGCACAAAGTTGAAAGAGATATCTAATGAGATCAGCAAGGGGAGAAGATTATTAAGTATTTTTAAATACAGCATCGCCAAGACAAGTTTTCATAAGGTAAGTAATAACCTGTAAAGAAAAGCTGATCTCTGTTCAAACCTTTCTTAAAATCTTAAAAAGTTGGTTAACTTCTCCCTCTACTTGTATTATACCCAACTTCTAAGCTTAAAATGTTTTGATGAAGCATCTCACATATAAAAATAGAGTATGTCCACACTGTCCTGGTTTCAGCTGGGACAGAGATAACTTCAAAGTAGCTAGTAAAAGGCTATGCTTTGGATTTGTGCTGAGAAGAAGGCTGACAACATACTGACATTTATCGTTGCTCACAAGACAGTCAAGGACTTTTCAGCTCCTCTGCTGTGCCGGTGTCTGCAGGAGAAGCCGGGAGGAAGCACAAACCCAGTTACTAGCCTAGGATTCAACCTTAGGTTTAGACCTAAATTGGCCAATGGTCTGTTCCATATTGTGCATGTCATGCCCAGTATATAGTTGAGACTCTGTCTGGAAGTTCTCTCTCTTGCTCCAGGTTGTCTCCCTCTGTGTAGACCCTCTCTCACGGTCGTCTCATTCTCTGGGGCATTCAGGCTCATATCTCTGTTCCAGGATTGTGGTTTTGGGACTCTCCCTGCTCTGATATTGTTAGCTGGGAACAGGCTGAGCCTCGGTCATCAGGTGGTGAGCAGTATCACTGTGTATCAGTCATTTGTATATTTGTATATATTACTATTATTATAATAATTATTGTTATTTCAGTATTGTTGTAGTTTAGTTATTAAATTGTTCTTATCTCAACCAGTAAGTCTCTTTTCCCTTTACCCCTTTAATTCTCTCCCTGACACCTGGGAGAGGGGAGGGTGAGCAAGCTGCTGTTGTGGTGTTTGGCTGCCAGCTAAAGTGGCTTAAAAACATACCAGCATTTTTAGATACTATCTCTAAAGCCTTTATACTGAACCAATCACTTCTAATACACATTTTTATGATACAGCTGTTGATGACACCTTTTAAGCCAAGAGCCATAGGAGGGATGCTTTTTTAATCAAGATTTTTTCAAGGTTAGCATGTCCAATATTTCCAAATACAGGGAGACAAATTAGCTCATTTCACTAACTGAATTTAGGCAAAATCAATGTATACATTTGGTACACTGCTTTATTTTTTAAAGACTTCAAACAACTTTTATTCCAGATCACATTTTGAATCATACCATGGCATTATTTTAACCATTTCAATTATCACAGGTCCTGAAACAATTCTTCAAAAGGAAGGATGGGAAGTAGGGTTTGGTCTGTGTGCATGCACTTGCACGGACTGAACACACATGTATGCACACACGCATTCTTCCGTTTTGCTGAAGCGTGAAGGTCTGACTTTAATAGTACTCAGATGATTACTTGTGTCCCCATGAGAGAGGAAGGTTCCACCCCATAAGGCAGGTGAGCGCAGGGAGGATGGTAGATGATCTGATGAGGACGCATGGGAAGCCTTGAGGAAAAGTTTTTTTCCCCACAGGAGAGGTCAGCAGGTATGTGACACAGGATCCAGGACAGGCTTGGAAAGTGAGTTGGAGATGAGAGTGTGATTATTAAGGAAGTGGAAACAAATGGATTGCACAGTGGGTGATCAAGCCAGCCTGACTTTTAAGGGGAACAAACTTAACAGCCAAGCCTGGTAATCTCTATGGTTAGTGCCCTATTTAACAGTTACTAGTTTAGTGAAGATGAAAACTGCCCAGTTAATCTTCCAAGTGGGTACCTGCAGCTAGCATAGCACTACAAGGAAGGCAATATTCTGGAATATGCAAGGCAAAGGGAGATGCCAGGTTGCAATAGGAAATCCACATGGGAAATGGAAAGAGCTCAGTCAGTCCCAATGCCCAACACTTCCCCTAACAAAACCCTACCAAGGAAGAAATTGAGAAGTGTCTGCAAAATTAGCAACAGAAAGAGCCATATTAATTTCAATGGTAATTTGCTAAATCTGTTTCTAAAGAGGTCTTTTATTGCTGTGTCACAATGTCTTCCACCAGCAAATCCTCAAGCAGCTTGCAGTGGGGGTCAGTGGCTTTATCCACTTCAGAGGTGGTGAAATGGAGACACTGGGAAGAGGAGCAGATTACCTTCATTTACACTACAGCCCAGCTGCAGAGTAAGGCATGGACTGCAGCTTTCTCCAATGTTTTACCTTGTGCATTTACTGCCAGCCACCTTAGCATCACAAAATAAAGCTGCAGAGGATTAAAAAAACCCAAAACCAACAAATGGATAGTTTTCATTAACAGAGAAAGAACTGCAGTTAAGAGAAAGACCAGCTCATCTGAAACACTCACGCAACTAGCAAAACCTCTTTATTATGCCCATAGCTCTATTGTACAAACAATAGGAATGAACCATACTCCTTAGTTATAGTAAACACAGTGTAGGGGATATAAACCTCTCTCTACACTTGCCACTCCTAAAATGTCAGAAACTAAATGTCAGTCACGGTTCTGTATTACAAACTTTGCTTTTAGACATCATAGATAAAATACACAAACTCTGAACTGATCAGCTTGAAATGGGATATTCTGCAATGGGTGCTACAAACAACAGAGACGCTCAGTGCAAGGCTGTCTGGCTGGCCGATGGAAAGCGCATCCTCTTCCACTGATGTTAGGACTCCCTCCCAGCAGGAACTCCACCACATTACCAACTATCTAATTAAGAGAGTCAAACTTTCGAGCAGATTCAACTGTTTTTTTATTAAGACAGGCTTATGCACTCACATTTCTCCATTCCTGTTACTGTCATTTTACACAGGACCATGAGGAAACGGATGTTTACAGACAAAATTCACAAGATATCTGCCCTGAGGAGCAGCTGAGAGCCTGAGCCTTCACTCCCCACTACCACTCAAACCCATTTCGTGAGGGCTATTCACAAAAATAAATCCCATACCAAGCTAGATCTCAGGGCTTACATTAAATACATAGTACAATAAAACCTAGCAGACTAAAGTGGAGGACATTGCACTGTAGTCACCGAGAGTTTTGTGAAACCCTGCTGGGAACACTTCTTGTCTAGCATGATACTGACCTCCTCTGAAGCCTGACCATCACTCTTGCCTCAGTATCCATTTATATACTGATATAGGAAGCAAGGCTGCTTGCACAGGAGCCTGTCAGCAAAAGTCTTAGCAAGTGTCTCCTTTCAATCAGCGTCTCATCTCACTGTGGACTAAACTGCACTCTTTTCTTTTCAGTCTCACCCGTGTGACCATGTGTGGAAACTGTTGGTGTGGAAGGGAGAGTCTGACTGTTCCTTTTTGTGGTTCTTACACTGAATAAATTTAATGTCACGGGGAACATTTTTTTTGAGAGATAAAAGGCTTCAATTTTTAGAAAAACCTTACCATGTAAAAATTACTTTTTTCTAGGAAGTCATTAACGATGATATCATCTGCTAAGATGTGTATGACACCAATCACACTTGAATCCTGTGTAAGCAACCATGTTCACAATAAGCCTGATGAGACTGACTGCTCTTAGGTTGTACTACAAAGTGTATACCAGTATTAAATATACTACTTCTGCAGAGATTATCATTTTCCCAATGTTGCTGGAACTGAAGAATATCACAGCAGACGGAGCTTTGAGTTTCAAATTGCCCTGATGCATATAAATTAGTCCTGATTTTTAGTTGATGTATTGCACACAAGTTTCTCTTCAGCAATCAGACTTGATAACAGGTGACCGGACTCGTACACTAAAAAGAATAATGACTTGGTATAGGTCATTCAAGGAAGATATTTTGCTGCTGCTGCTTTCAGAAATTCTAGAAGTGATAGGCTGTGAAGACTTCCTGCAGCTTACCAACCATACTTTCAGTTAGCTCTGAATATAAACTGATACAGGGTGCTTAAACCACACATAAAAAGCTCCCAAGACCCTCAAAGTCTGTAGCCGTTTCATAGCGTAGAAAGTGAATCCAGATGTCAGCTGTTCTATGGGCTGCAGAGAACAATTACTTGCAGGATTAGTCAGTGGTCTATAAATTACTTTCTTGGCTAAGAAGAGTCTGGGTTTGGCTGGCCTGGAATTGAGTTTTTATCTCCCTAGGAGAGCAGGCTTTCTTCCAGTCTCAGACATGCTCTATGGTAGACATATAAAAGTCAAATTAAAAGCACATACTGTGGGTCAGCCAGGTTTCTCCTAAAAGCTCAGCTGGCATGGAGGTACCCTATGGCTGTACCCTTGCAGAGTTGGAAAGTCCTCAAAATTTAGAACTTGCAGCTGTGTTTTAATATCCCTGTATCTTTCTGTTCCATACTAGATGAAAGAGTAATTTTTAGATTTTAAGTCTTAAATAATTAAAATATGTACATTCCTTTGATATAGATACTTGTTCTAGATCTTGCTATAGATACTGCTAGATATACTTCCATGCATGTTTGATAAAGGATTTTTCAATTTTGAGATTGAAACATTGAAGTACCACACTACAGAAATGGTAGGGAACTGGTATCACCCTGTGTGTGATTTTTTAAACAACTAGCTTATTTGAAACAACCTGAAAGCTATTTTTTCCAAGAAGAATTTGTCCTGATGGAAGTAGTAAATTTAATTTACTGGTACCGCTGAATGTCATCTGATAAGGTAACAAACGGCTGCTACTAGGAGCTGTAGCACAAATTAATAGAGATGGTGGTATAGCTTTACAGGGAAACATCTGAAAAAGAGGACTAGCATGTCTTTCTTTAACAAAAGTTGGATTCTTTAAGTTGTTTTTTATTGATGGCATGTAGTTCATAAACCAGATCCAGCCCATGAAAGATACCATCCAGCCTGTGTGGTTTCTGCATGGAGGACATGAGAAATGGCTTTCACACTCATGAAGGCTGCCTGAAAGCCTTCTGCCAGCCACAGCCCAAAGGAGAGCTTGACTTTCTCCTGCTCCCAGCAATGAAGGGAGATACTGTGAGCTGTGCTCTTCCAGGCCCTTGTCCCTTCTCCTCTCCTTTTACCTATTTCTTGACCTTTGCTGATGACGGAAGTAGGAGGACAACTGCCTTCATGAGGGAAAGAGATGGAGAGAGAAGAGCTGCTTGCAAAGCATGGTGAAAGAGATGAGCTGGGAGGGGGGATGGAGGGTGGACAGGGTAAGACAGTCTGAGGTTGCTGAACTAATAGTGGGACCACTGCAGCTAAATGGTAATATTGAGATAACCTTTCCAAAATCCAGATTTATTTCGACATATAATTGCAAAGACTGAACCATATGGACATATTTTCACTAGTCACATATAATGAATGCTACAGTATATTTGCTGGAGTGTATTTTTAAAGCACACTGAGCCATGTGTGCAAGGACAGGTTTCCACAGATACATCTAATCTGATTCTTCTTACTGGTTCAGCATAGTACATTTCATCTGGAAGATCTATTTGTCACCAATAATTCTCAGACAGTGTATTTATAAGATACTTTACTCAGGAGCAAGAGCCAGATTAAAAGTGGCTACACATGAGTGAAGAGTATTGTCTTTCAAAGAAAAAAAGACCATTAAGTAAATATTTGTGCAGTAGATTTTGATGCATACGTTTCTAGTTTCCTTTCAATTTTATGCACAGTTGTCAATAAAATGTGAGTGTAGCCCTCTGCCAGAACATATTATCTGACTTTGCCAGGCCAGTTCAAACTGAATCTTAACTTTCATTTCAAATCTGCAGTGACATGACTCAACAGCAGCAGAATTTAACCCTATTTATTTAATAGCAAATTAAATTGTTCTTCTGCTGACTGTATCATTAACTGCTAAAAAGTAACCCCTTCAAATTTTATGATGAACTGATAAAGCAAAAGTATGAAAACCAGCCATAAAGCTAAAAAAATAAATTTTGTTTTTTTAGTTAAGCATATATGCCTCTGATCTACTTATAACACTACTGATCAAAAGGTTTGGATTTGATTCCAGTCACAAACTAGCAAACATAACCCACACATGGTGGACATCTAGTTTAGGGTAGCCTAACATCACTGAACAAGTTGCCTGATGAGAAAAACATTACAGCATGTTGGCATTAAACATATGGATACATTTATTGTCAATACAACATCCACACACCGACATTTTCAGTGCAGGCAAGTTCTTTGCTGAACTTCAAGGGCTGTTCAAAAGGAGAAGCTCCTGTATGTCTGTAACTTTTTCCAAACTGTGGAGGAACAGATCACAGCCAATTTTATTCCTGTACTCTTAGCTTTCCTCAGGCTCTCTCAGTGCCACAAATGGTTTCCATACTTTGTACACTGTATTCCACAGCAAGCGACTTAGCAGAGCTTTATTTGAAGGACAGAAAGGTATGCTGACCTGGTAGCTGGATAAGAGTTAATAGCTAAAGAACTTTACTGGAATATTTTACAGCAGTTATTTTACAAACATCTCTGCTACTTTTGGCGAGATATTAAGTTTTTTTTCCAGCATATTCAGCAGAACTACTAGCATCGTCAAAATCTATTTAAAGCTGTGCCTCATGTGTTATCTTCCATTGGGACTGTAAATGTCAATGAGGCACAAATTACTCTCGCCACATCTATGGGTCACTTTCAGTATCCCAGACTTGAAATAACAAGGCATCTGTTTAATCTTTAAGGAAAGAATGCGACATATTCATTTAGGATAAACAAAAACCTCATTCAGAGCAGAGCACTTTATTAATCGCAGTCTAGAAAATGTGCAGATGAACATTTCCCGCTGCCCATAATGCATTAAATGTCTCAATTTCACAGAAGAGCTGAGCAGTAAACTTAACTCCAGATTACTGAGTCTAGGGCTTGGTATTGCTGAAGTGTACGGAAAAGTAAATATATAAAGGCTCAGTCATTAATTGATCTATATGGGAATAGTTACCACACTTCCAGTTCTTAATCTAAAACTAACTTGATACAGGTAATGAAAATTACATGTCTCTAAGTTATAAGATACATCCCGTCCCCCATGATCAATGTTATCCTTGGAGTGAGTTATTTGCTTTTTCCTGTACCAAATGGTTCTTTATCTCTAGTTTGTGGAAAATACCAAGTGAGAAAGTACCACAGAAACTATTTTTACCCCCCCCAGGGATTCACTATCAATTTCCAAGCCCAGTGACACACTTAAATGCAAAGTGTTTTAAGGCTTCCCTGGTAACACACCATCAATATCACACCAAACATGACAGGCGCTGTGCAAGTAACAGCATGTCCTAAGAATCAGGATGCTGTGGTCCTTCCTGGAAGTTAAGAACTACTAGCCCTCATTTACAAATAGGAAACTGAAACACGAGGCACTAGAGCATGGCAGAAGCCCTCAGCGAGTCTGTGGTGGAGCTCAGAAGCGAGGCCAGAACCTGTGTCCAAGCTGTGTGCTCCCAGTCCTGGGTGTGCTTCTTGCACTGCTGCTTGTGGAGGAATCAGGAACGGACACCTCAGCCAGGGACTGATAGGCTCGCTGGGCATGGAAAGCCTGGAAAACAGAGCACAGAAGCAGCTTTCTGTGCAGTTGTGTTGCCATGCTTCAGCCATGAAGTGAGAGAAGCCATTCGCAAATTTTTTTCAGGTGTGCTTAACTCTGTATGAGAAGGCATGGTAACCACAACAAAGGCGGCTCTGGCTGAAGAGGTCAGTCCCTAGTGACTCTAAGTTACAGCTACCTTACAAACAGTTTTACAAGTTGCTTTTCATTATCCTAACCTTCTTATTTTCTTAGTGGAATTGGTATATTCTTAGACATGTCTCCCAAGCAGAGATTCATCATACAATGAATATACAATTCATTATACAACTCATCTAGAGTTCCACCCTCTGGGTTTAGAAACATTAAAAATATGGACATTGGGTGGCAAGTTTTACCTATTGTACTGCAACCAAAGCAAAAAGTCTCTAGAATTTATCTTCTACTTAATAACATTACATTTGTGTACACTTAGACAGGAATAGCCAGTGCAGTCTCATAAAACTGTTATAGTACACAGAGAGCAGCTGTAAAATCTCATGCAGTCATTTAATGCTAGATAACAGCTTTCCAGTTCCAGGGCATAAGCAATCATGGGTCCAAATCCCTTATACCACAGTGTACTTCAGTGATGTTTGATTCATATTTACCACACTTTAATCTGATTAAGCCCTCAGTAACACACTCAAGATATGAATTAGATCCAATATATACATTCAAATGAGTCGTCTGTTACCTAAAATGTTCTGATAGGCATTTTCGAGTTCTCTCTCCCTGGGAAAAACTATTTTTTTTTCTCCAGTTGTTTCGATATTGTCCATTTAAAATTAATACTTTAAATAACATTATATATGAGAAATGGCTCATTAATATACAGTATAATAATTTCTTTCTGACAAGGAAAACTGGCTTTTAAGCACTTCTAGCAGTTACCAAGCCCTTTGTGTCAAATGCTGGCTACTAAACATTGGCAGAAATGGGCTTGAAGCCACCATTTTTACATTTGGATTGAATCTGACAGCCTTAATTCAAATATCTTAATTGTTTGGGGTAATAAAATATGACAACTGGATGCCAATCAGAACTCTGTATACTGCATATTATCACTATCGCCTTCTGTAGGAACGGATCACGGGACCTGTGAGGATTATCTGTAGAGTACTTGTCCTGGGTTAAGCACTACAGGGTACTACTGATCACTCTGCTTAGCCAACATTCATAATCATAGAACCATTAAGGTTGGAAAAGACCTCAAGGATCATCAAGTCTAACCGTCAACCCACACCACCTAACTCACTAAACCATGTCCCTAAGCACCACATCTACACGTTTCTTGAACACCTCCAGGGATGGTGACTCCACCACTTCCCTGGGCAGCCTGTTCCAATGCCTGATCACTCTTTCAGTCAAGAAATTATTTCTAATATCCAGCCTAAACCTGTCCTGGAGAACTTGAGGCCATTTCCTCTTGTCCTATCACTTGTTACTTTAGAGAACAGGCCAGCACCCATCTCACTACACCCTTCTTTCAGGTAGTTGTAGAGAGTGATAAGGTCTCCTCTCAGCCTCCTCTTCTCCAGACTAAACAACCCCAGCTCCCTTAGCTGCTCCTCTTAAGACCTGTGCTCCAGACCCTTCACCAGCTTCGTTGCCCTTCTCTGGACCTGCTCCAGCACCTCAATGTCCTTCTTGTGGTGAGGGGCCCAAAACTGAACACAGGATTCAAGGTGCGGCCTCACCAGTGCCGAGTACAGGGGCACAATCACTTCCCTAGTCCTGCTGGCCACACTATTGCTGATGCAGGCCAGGATGCCATTGGCCTTCTTGGCCACGTGGGCACACACCTGGCTCATGTTCAGCCGGCTGTTGACCAGCACCCCTCAGTCCCTCTCTCCTGGGCAGCTTTCCAGCCACTCTTCCCCGAGCCTGTAGCGTTGCAGGGGGTTGTTGTGACCAAAGTGCAGGACCCGGCACTTGGCTTTATTGAACCTCATACAAGTGGCCTCAGCCCATCGGTCCAGCCTGTCCAGATCCCTCTGCAAAGCCTTCCTGCCCTCAAGGGGATCAACACAACCGCTCAATTTGGTGTCATCAGCAAACTTCCTGAGGGAGCACTCAATCCCCTCATCCAGTGATGCAGCCCCAGACATGGTTTGCCTTCTGGCCTGCAAGTGCACATTGCCAGGTCACGTTGAGCTTTTCATCAACCCCCAAGTCCTTTGTTCAGTGAGTCCACTGATTGCTTTCAAGAAATAAGATTTTAGTTTTTTCCTCCGTTGGTGTAAAATTTGGCTTCTTCAATTTTTTGCACTTGCCTAAACTTGGAGGTCAGCCACAGCTGCACACTGTTATGTAAGGAGTTAACTCCAGAGGCATCTCAGTGGCTGCTTGATGAGTCTTCCTCATGAACTTAATATTAGGTTTAGACTAGTGAGGAAGCTGTTAGAGAAGCAATAGTTGGCTTCTGTTACAGCATGTTGTGATTGTCTGAACATTTTCACCTAATACCTACTCTCACCTAATTTTAAACCTGTTCTCACAATTCCTTAAGAGACTATTCCTTGCTCCCATATACACTCTGCCTCTTGATCAAATTAAGAATTCTGAGTTTATAAAATCCTGCCTATATTCCTGTTACAGCAATCTCCAGTATCCTGCACTCAAATGTATCTTTCTATAATACTGAGGTGTGCATTTAAAAAAGTATTTCCATTTACATAGGACTTGTAAAGAATGTGATTATTATTCAGGAAGTTCCCTTTTTTTAGTAACCTAGAAACTTTAATGATTACCTGCAGTTTTGTAAGATGACAATTTAATAATCGCACAAAACTGGTGTTTTTAATGGCTTTCCGATAGAGACATCACTCAAGGTTTTTGTTTTTCTTGTGCTTATTATATTGTATAATTGGTTTCTGGTAGTATCAAACCACTAGGAAATCTCTCTCAGTAACATAATTAATCTGTAAATTTTACAAAAATTCAGTCTTAGCAAGGTCTGCTTTGAACCTCATATTTAAGGGAATGCTTGGAATCATGGGCGTGCTTTGGTGCCTTGCTGTGGTTTTGGTGCTTGATGCACTGTGTGTTCAAATTGGATTACCTAGTCTTGCATCACTTCAGCTTTTGATGACCAGCACTGTGCCTTTACTTACATCTAGACCTATAGATCATAATTGGATTCAAAAAGCTTATAAATACATAGGAGCTTCCTCAAAAGATCTGTGGCAGTCCAACTTACATTAAAAGTAAAATAGCATCCAAACTAAAAATCTCCATGCTTGGCTTCAGTGGTCCAGGGTTTCAATACATGAGCTTTTGGTTCTATAATTGTTGTTATGCATATGTATTTGTTACTACTACCACTGATAGCATATGCATACATAATATTTCTATGAAAAAAACTTTGGCATACATTGAACTTAACAGGATGCTCCTTAAAACATCACGGCTACTGAATTTAGCCCCTAAGTGGTTTGGAGGATAGAGGAATAGTAAAGAAATTATGCAGTTCTTGTTGGAGCTGTTCAGTTACCAAGCCCAGTGTCTATAGATGGTGATAGGTCTCTGCATTTCAGTAAGCAAATTGCATGGAAGGTAAATGTAAGATAACATTTGAGTGTGTTCATACTGAATACTGACGCTTAAAGGATGATTCTCCATTTAAACAGAGTTCTTTTGTCTTTGTTTAGCTCTGTTGTATTGTAAATTAATGCGTGATTTTCTATAAGTAGTGTGTGATTTCTAAAGCTGGCAACCAGCAAGTAATTAGCTTTCAAAGCAGGGCAGCCTAAGTGGAAAGGACTAGCTAAATAGAAGAAACTGATTTGCATTAATATTGAAATACCAGTGTTTTTTGAGGAGGGAGAATACTCCTGAAAATACCTGTAGCTGATATTAAACCAAATGATAATTATTTTTATTTCTGTGAAGCACTTTCCATGTGCTTTTGAAATACCTGAAATACATGATCTCAGCAAAGGATAAAACACCAGGAGGTTCTTCAAGATTTGGGCTAGAAATAACAAGCCCAAGAATTGCACGTGTTCCTCTAGAAGACCACTGATGGTTCTGTGGGCATGAAGCCTTTGTCCCCAGGAGCCTAAAAATGTTTGTTAATTATTTATCAGGCTCTTTGGAGCTGCATCTGAGTTGTATAATGCATAGCAATTGTGGGATGCTCTCCTCTTTAACGTTATATAATTTTTAGCTAAAGACTGTGTAAGGAGATATCTCTGATATTCTCAGTCAGAATAAAAGAAGTATGTGACTTCTATAGAAGAACAAGAAAAGACCAACTCGGTTCATACACTTCATGGCCTGATTCTGTTCATCTAAAACTAATGGAAGTTTAGACCTCTGCTTTATCTGAAGTCACTGTGGCTGGTAGCTTCAGCCTTCCACTTTGTTCGTAACCAGAAAAACAAATGCCACTTTCTAAATAAGGGAACAGTGGTTAATTCTTTCAGCAGGTTATTTCAACATCACTGAAAGTTCAGTACAGTGATATGATTGCTTAAATGTCTATTAATATAGAATCATAATGTAATATTTGTACTCATTCATGTTATCCAGTTTGCTTCCAATGCATAATTTTCTGTCTGCCTTTGCTGACAAGTCCTAGAAGATGCTATGTCTGTACAGAAGCATTTGGATTAGTAGTGCTGTGTAGCTGGGGATGTTTTTCATGGCCATGTATATTGATTTTCTTTTTTTTTTTTTTTTTTTGGGTTGGGAATTATGGCAGTACAGTCTGGCAGCCCTTCAAAGCAAGGGCTGGAGAAACATAACCCTGAGGGGTTATGCTTTTGATGTGTGCTTTTTATGGCTGCAGTGTGTTAAGTACCACACGTTCAGTGTCAGGTATAGCAAGCCTCAGCACGCTCAGTCCAGACAGAACAGACTAGGCACAGGAGAAGAGCAAGGTGCAGGTGAAGGGGACCGATGGTTCAGTGTGACACAAGAGGCCATGGCAGATTCAGTCCATAGATGAGCTGATATCTTCTCAGGTGAATAGTCAGTGTGCTACACTGCTGCAGACAAAGGAACATTCTGGGTTTGAAATGTATTCTTGATAAAATATTGACCACTCCTGATACTCAGACAAACTTTGTCAATAAACATGCTAAATTGCTATGTATTGTTCATTTTTTAATGTAGAACTGGTTTTTTTTTCTGTAAGTTATGAGATTATTTTAAATATATTTTATTACATGACAATTCTGATAGCTTCCTAAGTTAGAACTTGTACTTCTGTGCTTATAGTAGATTTTATAAGCAGTTAAACTCGTTTACAATAAGGGGAAAAAAAGTCATGTGCACACATGCCAGGTGACTGACCATCTTCACGTTTGTTCCTGAGGCAGAAGTGCAAGGTGTATGTTCATCTTTTGTTAAGAAAAGGCAAAGCTGATCTCCATCACGTTTTTATTGAATGGTGGGAGTATTGTTCTTTTCCCATATTGACTTGGTTTATTTAAACTTGACATTCATGTAAACTACTTAAGTATTTCTATATTTAAACGTTAGAGAAAATAAGGAAAAGTCTCTTGAATTTTTCGTTCTTCAAGACTGCCATAGCAAAGCCGGCTGGGTTTGTACAATGTTGTATGTCTCCATTTTGAGTCCAACTGAGCAGGGATCTGGTCACAACACATCTGCCCTCCAGTGTAAACCCAACAGTTTTGGGCTTCTTGTACAGTTAAAGCCAAACTCAGTATCTGTTGATGCTTTGAAAGATAGCAGTGCTCTTTAGATGAGCACTGTGTTCACAATAGTGGTGGTTTCAAGTACCTATTTGGTTTTTGTAGTAAAGCTCATCTTTGTGCTCACACAACCATCAGCACCACCCAGGCGGTTGGAGCAGCTGGTACTGCTCACATGGGTGTTGGTAACTTCTTATGGCCATGAGATAACCGCTCTTAAGTACTCGTAGCTTATTTAATTAGAAGGCAAATTTTCAAGAAATATTCAAGAATTATTTTTCAAGAAAATTTTCACTGTAGTTTCCACTGCATTTAAGTGGTAGCTTATAGTGACATCATTTGCAAAATCTTCGCTTTACTACAAGATGCATTTTGGCAACTGCAAATGCATGAAAACTGGTGGTCTGGGCTGTCCCCTGACACTTTAGGCAGATGTAATTTGGCTAGCAAGAGCAAGCTGTAAGGATGGCTGGATGAAATCTCAAACTGAGAATAAACAAGTAGTAAATACACTTCTGAGGAGTCGGTATCTCTGCAGGGCCAGAACCATAGTAAAACAAACCTGATTGTGAAGGCAGGATTTGAGCAGTGAGAAAGGATGTAGATAAACCACTCAGTTCAGTTTTCACCCACAGCTGTGCAGGACAGCATATAAACACGGGTGAAGTCTGCTGGCAGTGTGATGCCATTTCAGGGTTCCCCTTGATTAGAAAGGGTCTGATTTCTCTGAACTGTCAACTTCGTCCACTGAAATTCTTAAATCTGTGCTTCATTAAATATTCCTTACTAACTGTACAAGATGAGCCTGCTTTTTTCCTTTTAGTTCTTTCCCAGATTAAATACTGCTAGGCTGCCCACTTGGTGTGATTAATCTTTTTTCCTCTAGGTGATAAAGACACTGCATTGCTCACACTGTGTCTAACACTGCAGTGCACAGGAGTGATCTGATGTTTATCGTGGTGTTCTGTATGTTTCACAGCTGCGCTGAAGTCATGTGGAAGTACTTTATGTTGCTGACAATTCTGTCCACAAAAGTGAATGTAAGATAAATGTAAGAAAAGAATGACCTTTTACAGTTCTGGCTGATTCATCACGCGTGTTTACAAAGGGCTCTTGCCATAATTCACGATGCTAACTTGGGAAAGAAGCAGGTAGCTGGCTGGTGTTAGCTTTGGCAGTAGGTGTCTTTGTAGCTTTGAGTATTAATTAGTTTTAAGGGCCTGAGGGATTACTTAAACATTCGTGCAATTATCTTGGTGTTCAGGAATTTTACATGTTTATTTTTAAAGACTGTCTTTCCTTCATTTTTGTTTCAGGACTGGAATGGGAAAGAACAAATTGCCATAGAAATTTCTAAAATTGTATTTCTGTACTAAATATATATTATGATAAAGGACTTCTCAGTGGTGCTCACATTAGGAATTATATTCAGAATATTGTTCCTGTTGCTATTCCCTGCTGAATTTCTCCATCTGGTAATATTGCTGTTTAGGAAGTGATAACATATGCATATAAGAAGTTAATTGTAAAAGGCCAGAATGGGTAATTTGATTGTACTACTAAAACAATAGTAGTCAAGCACTCCGGTCTGTGGTTGCCAGTTTTAAATTATCATGATTGTTGTAAATCATGTGAGGGGACTGTGGGAAGCAGAGCTTTCAGTTTTTCATTACAAATCCCCCATTTGCTGCCCAGTGATGTAAGGGAGAACAACACGCAGCCATCTGTCTAATAGACTGTGGTGGTGCTTTACAGACCATTACTCTCACAACTCCAGGGGAATAGGAGTGGGAAGAAGGAGCATGCCTGAATATTGCAGTATCTTTGGGATCGTAGTGCTTCTTACTACACGGATTTGTAGCTAAGAAC
>WKFP01014417.1:32768-44132 GCA_011057875.1 Pterocles orientalis | reverse complement strand
CACCATCAGTGTCACCCATGGGCACGCAGCGGTGACAGTACGAGGCTGTGACGTCACCATCAGTGTCACCCATGAGCACACAGCGATGACAGTACCAGGCTGTGACGTCACCATCTGTGTCACCCATGAGCACACAGCGGTGACAGTACCAGGCTGTGATGTCACCATCAGTGTCACGCATGAGCACACAGCGGTGACTGTACCAGGCTGTGAGGTCACCATTAGTGTCACCCATGAGCACACAGAGGTGACAGTACCAGGCTGTGAGGTCACCACCAGTGTCACCTATGATCACACATCGGTGGCTGTACCAGGCTGTGAGGTCACCATCAGTGTCACTCATTAGCACATAGCGGTGACAGTACCAGTCTGTGACGTCACCATCAGTGTCACCCATGAGCACACAGCGGTGACAGTACCAGGTTGTGACTTGAACATCAGAGTCACCCATGAGCACACAGCGGTGACAGGAGGAGGCTATGACATCACCATCAGTGTCACCAATGAGCACACAGCGGTGGCTGTACCAGGCTGTGACATCACCATCAGTGTCTCCCATGAGCACACAGCAGTGACAGTGCCAGACTGTGATATCACCATCAGTGTCACGCATGAGCACACAGCGGTGGCTGTACCAGGCTGTGACGTCAACATCAGTGTCACCCATGAGCACACAGTGTTGAAAGTACCAGGCTGTGAAGTCACCGTCAGTGTAACCCATGAGCACACAGCGGTGACAGTAGGAGGCTGTGAGGTCACCATCAGTGTCACCCATGAGCACACAGCAATGGCAGTACCAGTCTGTGATGTCACCATCAGTGTCACCCATGAGTACACAGCGATGGCAGTACCAGGCTGTGAGGTCACCATTACTGTCACCCATGAGCACACAGCTGTGACAGTACCAGACTGTGATGTCACCATCAGTGTCACCCATGAGCACACAGCGATGGCAGTACCAGGCTGTGAGGTCAGCATTACTGTCACCCATGAGCACACAGCGGTGACAGTACCAGGCTGTGATGTCACCATCAGTGTCACCCATGAGCACACAGCGGTGACAGTACCAGGCTGTGACGTCACCATCAGTGTCAACAATGAGCACACAGCGGTGACAGTACCACTCTCTGACGTCACCATCAGTGTCACACATGAGCATACAGAGGTGGCAGTAGGAGGCTGTGACATCACTATCAGTGTCACCCATGAGCACACAGCAGTGACAGTGCCAGGCTGTTACATCACCATCAGTGTCATGCATGAGCACACAGCGGTGACATTACAAGGCTGTGACATCAACATCCGTGTCACCCCTGAACACACAGTGTTGAAAGTACCTGGCTGTGAAGTCACCGTCAGTGTCACCCATGAGCAAACAGCTGTGGCAGTACCAGGCTGTTACGTCACCATCAGTGTCACCCATGAGCACACAGTGGTGAAAGTACCAGGCTGTGAGGTCACCATCAGTGTCACCCATGAGCATACAGCTCTGACAGTACCAAGCTGTGAGGTCACCATCAGTGTCACACATGAGCACGCAGAGGTGACAGTACCAGGCTGTGAGGTCACCGCCAGTGTCAACCATGAGCATACAGCGGTGGCAGTAGAGGGCTGTGATGTCACCATCAGTGTCACCGATGAGCACACAGCCGTGGCTGTACCAGGCTCTGACTTCTCCATCAGTGTCACCCATGAGCACACAGCGGTGACAATACCAGGCTGTGAAGTCACCGTCAGTGTCACCCATGAGCACACAGCGGTGAAAGTACCAGGCTGTGATGTCACCATCAGTGTCACCCATGAGCACACAGCGGTGACAGTACCAGGCTGTGATGTCACCATCAGTGTAACCGATGAGCACACAGCGGTGACAGTACCAGGCTGTGACGTCACCATCAGTGTGAACTCTGAGGAAACAGCGATGGCAGTACCAGGCTGTTACGTCACCATCAGTGTCACCTATGAGCACACAGCGATGGCAGTACCAGGCTGTGAGGTCACCATTACTGTCACCCATGAGCACATAGCGGTGACAGTACCAGGCTGTGATGTCACCATCAGTGTCAACTCTGAGCAAACATCGGTGGTAATAGGAGGCTGTTACGTCACCATCAGTGTCACCGATGAGCACACAGCGGTGGCAGTAGGAGGCTGTGACGTCACCATCAGTTTCACCAATGAGCACACAGCGGTGGCGGTACCAGGCTGTGACGTCACCATCAGTGTCACACATGAGCACACAGCTGTGACAGTACCAGGCTGTGAGGTCACTATTAGTGTCACACATGAGCACGCAGAGGTGACAGTACCAGGCTGTGAGGTCACCGTCAGTGTCACCCATGAGCACACAGCAGTGACAGTGCCAGGCTGTGACATCACCGTCAGTGTCACCCATGAGTACACAGCAGTGACAGTGTCAGGCTGTGACGTCACCACAGTGTCACCCATGAGCACACAGCAGTGACAGTGCCAGGCTGTTACGTCACCATCAGTGTCACCCATGAGCACACAGTGGTGAAAGTACCAGGCTGTGAGGTCACCATCAGTGTCACCCATTAGCACACAGCGGTGGCAGTACCAGGCTGTTAGGTCACCATCAGTGCTAACCATGAGAACACAGCAGTGACAGTACCAGGCTGTAACGTCACCATCAGTGTCACCCATGAGCACACGGATGTGGCAGTAGGGGGCTGTGAGGTCACCATCAGTGTCAACTATGAGCCCACAGCGGTGACAGTACCAGACTGGGAGGTCACCATTAGTGTCACCCATGAGTACGCAGCGGTGGCAGTACCAGGCTGTGAGGTCACCATCAGTGTCACCCATGAGTACGCAGCAGTGGCAGTACCAGGCTGTGAGGTCACCAGTAGTAGTCACCCATGAGCACACAGCGGTGAATGTACCAGACACTGAGGTCACCATGTCTGTCTCCTAAGAGCACAAAGTGCTGGCAGTACCAGGCTGTGAGGTCACCATCAGTGTCACCCATGAGCACACAGCGGTGACAGTACCAGGCTGTGACGTCACCATCAGTGTCGCCCATGAGCACACAGCGGTGGCAGTAGGAGGCTGTGACGTCACTATCAGTGTCACCCATGAGCACACAGCGTTGACAGTACGAGGCTGTGACATCACCATCAGTAGTCACACATGAGCAGACAGCGGTGACAGTACCAGGCTGTGACGTCACCATGAGTGTCACCCATGAGCACACAGCGGTGGCAGTAGGAGGATGTGAGGTCACCATCAGTGTCACCCATGAGCACACAGCGGTGACAGTAGGAGGCTGTGACGTCACCACCAGTGTCACCCATAAGCACGCAGCGGTGGCAGTACTAGGCTGTGAGGTCACCATCAGTGTCACCCATGAGCACACAGAGGTGACAGTACCAGGCTGTGAGGTCACCATCAGTGTCGCCCGTGAGCACACAGCGGTGACAGTACCACACTATGAGGTCACCATTCGTCTCACCGATGAGCAGACAGCGGTGGCAGGAGGAGGCTGTGACATCACCATCAGTGTCACCCAGGAGCACACAGCGGTGGCTGTAATAGGCTGTGAAGTCATCATCAGTTTCAACCATGAGCACACAGCGGTGGCAGAAGGAGGCTGTGACGTCACCATCAGTGTCACCCATTAGCAAACAGCAGTGACAATACCAGGCTGTGAAGTCACCGTCAGTGTCACCCATTAGCAAACAGCGGTGGCAGTACCAGGCTTTGAGGTCAATATCAGTGTCACCCATGAGCACAGAGCGATGGCAGTACCAGTCTGTGATGTCACCATCAGTGTCACCCATGAGCACACAGCGATGGCAGTACCAGGCTGTGAGGTCACCATTACTGTCACCCATGAGAACACAGCGGTGACAGTACCAGGCTGTGACGTCAGCATCAGTGTCAACTCTGAGCAAACAGCGGTGATATTAACAGGCTGTGACGTCACCATCAGTGTCACCCATGAGAACGCAGCGGTGGTAATAGGAGGCTGTTATGTCACCATCCGTGTCACCCATGAGGACACAGCGGTGAAAGTAGGAGGCTGTGACGTCACCATCAGTTTCACCAATGAGCACACAGGTGGCGGTACCAGGCTGTGACGTCACCATTAGTGTCAGACATGAGCACGCAGAGGTGACAGTACCAGGATGTGACGTCACCATCAGTGTCACCCATGAGCGCACCGCGGTAGCAGGAGGAGGCTGTCACGTCACCATCAGTGTCACCCATGAGCACACAGCGGTGACAGTGCCAGGCTGTGACATCACCATCAGTGTCAACCATGAGCACACAGCGGTGACAGTACCAGGCTGTAAAGTCACCATCTAGGTCACCCATGAGCACACAGCTCTGGCAGTATGGGTCTGTGAGGTCACCATCAGTGTCACCAATGGGCACGGAGCGGTGGTAGTAAGAGGCTGTGAAGTCACCATCAGTGTCACTCATGAGCACACAGCTGTGACAGTACCAGGCTGTGAGGTCACCAGTACTGTCACCCATGAGCACACAGCGGTGACAGTACCAGGTTGTGATGTCACCATCAGTGTCACCCATGAGCACACAGCGGTAGCAGTAGGAGGCTGTGAGGTCACCGTCCGTGTCACCCATGAGCACACAGCCGTGGTAGGACCAGGCTGTTACGTCACCATCAGTGTCACCTATGAGCACACACCGGTGACAATAACAGGCTGTGACGTCAACATCAGTGTCACCCATGAGCACATAGAGGTGGCAGTAAGAGGCTGTGACATCACCATCAGTGTCACCCATGAACACACAGTGTTGAAAGTACCAGGCTGTGAAGTCACCGTCAGTGTCACCCATGAGCAAACAGCAGTGGCAGTACCAGGCTGTGAGGTCACCATCAGTGTCACCCATGAGCACACAGCGATGGCAGTACCAGTCTGTAATGTCAACATCAGTGTCACCCATGAGCACACAGCTGTGACAGTACCAGGCTGTGAGGTCACCAGTACTGTCACCCATGAGCACACAGCGGTGACAGTACCAGGTTGTGATGTCACCATCAGTGTCACACATGAGCACACAGTGGTAGCAGTAGGAGGCTGTGAGGTCACCGTCCGTGTCACCCATGAGCACACAGCCGTGGTAGGACCAGGCTGTTACGTCACCATCAGTGTCAACTATGAGCACACACCGGTGACAATAACAGGCTGTGACGTCAACATCAGTGTCACCCATGAACACACAGTGTTGAAAGTACCAGGCTGTGAAGTCACCGTCAGTGTCACCCATGAGCAAACAGCAGTGGCAGTACCAGGCTTTGAGGTCACCATCAGTGTCACCCACGAGCACACAGCGTTGACAGTACGAGGCTGTGAGGTCACCATTAGCGTCAGCCATGAGTACGCAGCGGTGACAGTACCAGTCTGTGAGGTCACCATTAGTTTCACCCATGAGCACACAGCGGTGACAGTACCAGGCTGTGAGGTCACCATCTGTGTCAACTATGAGCAGACAGCGCTGACAGTACCAGTCTGTGATGTCACCATTAGTATCACCCATGAGCACACAGCGGTGACAGTACCAGGCTGTGACGTACCCAGCAGTATCAGGCATTAGCACACAGTGGTGGCAGTAGCAGGCTTTGACGTCACCATCAGTGTCACCCATGACCACACAGTGTTGACAGTAGGAGGCTGTGAGGTCACCATCAGTGTCACACATGAGCCGACAGCGGTGGCATTACCAGGCTGTGAGGTCACAATTAGTGTCACCCATGAGCAAGCAGCGGTGACAGTACCAGGCTGTGAAGTCACCATGAGTGTCACCCGTGAGCACACAGCGGTGGCAGTAGGAGGATGTGAGGTCACCATCAGTGTCACCCACGAGCACACAGCGGTGGCAGTAAGAGGCTGTGACGTCACGATCACTCTCACCCATGAGCACACAACGGTGACAGTGCCAGGCTGTGACATCACCATCAGTGTCACCCATGAGCACACAGTGATGGCAGTACCAGTCTGTGATGTCACCATCAGTGTCACTCATGAGCACACAGCGATGGCAGTACCAGGCTGTGACGTCTCCATTAGTGCGACCTATGAGCACGCAGTTGTGACAGTACCAGGCTGTGACGTCACCATCAGTGTCACCCATGAGCACACAGCGGTGACAGTGCCAGGCTGTGATTTCACCATCAGTGTCACCTATGAGCACACAGCAGTGACGGTTCCAGGCTGTGATGTCACTATCAGTGTCACCCATGAGCACACAGCGGTGACAGTACCAGGCTGTGATGTCACCATCAGTGTCACCTATGAGCACACAGCAGTGACGGTTCCAGGCTGTGATGTCACTATCAGTGTCACCCATGAGCACACAGCGGTGACAGTACCAGGCTGTGACGTCACCATCAGCGTCACCCATGAGCACACAGCGGTGACAGTAGGAGGCTGTTATGTCACCATCAGTGTCACCCATAAGCACACAGCGGTGACAGTACGAGTCTGTGATGTCACCATCAGTGCCACCCATGAGCACGAGCTGTGACAGTGCCAGGCAGTGACGTCACCATCAGTGTCACACATGAGCACACAGCGGTGACAGTACCAGGCTGTGACGTCACCATCAGTGTCAACTCTGAGCAAACAGCGGTGACAGTACCAGGCTGTGACATCACTATCAGTGTCACCCACGAGCACGTAGCAGTGACAGTACCAGGCTGTGAGGTCACCGTCACTGTCACCCATGAGCACACAGCGGTGAAAGTAGGAGGCTGTGACGTCACCATCAGTATCACCCATGAGCACACAGTGGTGACATTACGAGGCTGTGACATCACCATCAGTGTCACCCAGGAGCCGACAGCGGTGACAGTACCAGACTGTGACGTCACCACCAGTGTCACCCCTGACCAAACAGCGGTGACAGTACCGGTCTCTGACGTCACCATGAGTGTCACCCATGAGCACACAGCGGTAGCAGTAGGAGGCTGTTACGTCACCATCAGTTTCACCCATAAGCACACAGCGGTGACAGTACGAGGTTGTGATGTCACCATCAGTGCCACCCATGAGCACGAGCTGTGACAGTGCCAGGCGGTGGCGTCACCATCAGTGTCACCCCTGAGCACAGAGGCTGTGACAGTATTAGGCTGTGACGTCACCATCAGTGTCATCCACGAGCACACAGCGCTGACCGTAATAGGCTGTGAGGTCACCATCAGTGTCACCCATGAGAACGCAGCGGTGGCAGTACCAGGCTGTGAGGTCACCATCAATGTCACCCATGAGCACACAGCTGTGGCAGTCGGGGGTTGTGAGTTCACCATCTGTGTCACCCATGAGCACACAGTGCGGACAGTACCAGACTGTGAGGTCACCATTAGTGTCACCCATGAGCACAAAGCGGTGGCAGTGCCAGCCTGTGAGGTCACCATCAGTGTCACCGGTGAGCACGCAGCGGTGACAGTACCAGGCTGTGAGGTCACCATCAGTGTCAGCCATGAGCACACAGCGGTTGCAGTACCAGGCTGTGACGTCACCATCAGTGTCACCCATGAGAACACAGCGGTGGCAGTAGGAGGCTCTGACGTCACCATCAATGTCACCCATGAGCACACAGCGGTGGCTGCACCAGGTTGTGAGGTCACCATCAGTGTCACCAATGAGCACAAAGCTGTGGCAGTGCCAAGCTGTGAGGTCACCATCAGTGTCACCGGTGGGCACGCAGCGGTGACAGTACGAGGCTGTGGAGTCACCATCAGTGTCACCCATGAGCACACAGCGGTGGCAGTACCAGTCTGTGAGGTCACCATCAGTGTCACCCATTAGTACACAGCGGTGGCAGTACCAGGCTGTGACGTCAACATCAGTGTCACCCATGAGCACACAGCTGTGGTAGTAGGGGGCTGTGAGGTCACCATCAGTGTCAACTATGAGCACACAGCGGTGACAATACCAGGCTGTGATGTCAACATCAGTGTCACCCATGATCACACAGTGGTGAAAGTACCAGGCTGTGAAGTCACCGTCAGTGTCACCCATGATCACACAGCGGTGGCAGTACCAGGCTGTGACGTCACCATCAGTGTCACCCATGAGCACACAGCGATGACAGTACCAGGCTGTGAGGCCACCATCAGTGTCACCCATGAGCACCCAGAGGTGACAGTGCCAGGCTGTGAGGTCACCATGAGTGTCAACGGTGAGAACGCAGCGGTGACAGTACGAGGCTGTGAGGCCACCATCAGTGTCACCCATGAGCACAGAGCGGTGGCAGTACCAGGCTGTGAGGTCACCATCAGTGTCACCCATTAGTACACAGAGGTGGGAGTAGCAGGCTGTGACGTCACAATCAGTGTCACCCATGACCACACAGTTTTGACAGTAGGAGGCTGTGAGGTCACCATCAGTGTCAGACATGAGCTGACAGCCGTGGCATTACCAGGCTGTGAGGTCACAATTACTGTCACCCATGAGCAAGCAGCGGTGACAGTACCAGGCTGTTAAGTCACCATGAGTGTCACCCGTGAGCACACAGCGGTGGCAGTAGGAGGATGTGAGATCACCATCAGTGTCACCCACGAGCACACAGAGGTGGCAGTAGGAGGCTGTGACGTCACGATCACTCTCACCCATTGAGCACACAGCGGTGACAGTGCCAGGCTGTGACATCACCATCAGTGTCACCTATGAGCACACAGCGATGGCAGTACCAGTCTGTGACGTCTCCATTATTGCGACCCATGAGCACGCAGCTGTGACAGTACCAGGATGTGACGTCACCATCAGTGTCACCCATGAGCACACAGCGGTGACAGTGCCAGACTGTGACATCACCATCAGTGTCACCCATGAGCACACAGCGGTGACAGTACCAGGCTTTTAGGTCACCATTACTGTCATCCATGAGCACACAGCGGTGACAGTACCAGGCTGTGAGGTCACCATCAGTGTCACCCATGAGCACACATCAGTGACGGTTCCAGGCTGTGATTTCACTATCAGTGTCACCCATGAGCACACAGCGGTGAGAGTACCAGTCTGTGACGTCACCATCAGCGTCACCCATGAGCACACATCGGTGACAGTACGAGGCTGTGATATCACCATCTGTGCCACCCATGAGCACGAGCTGTGACAGTGCCAGGCGGTGACGTCACCATCAGTGTCATCCATGAGCACACAGCGGTGACAGTGCCAGGCTGTGACATCACCATCAGTGTCACCCATGAGCACACAGCGGTGACAGTACCAGGCTTTTAGGTCACCATTACTGTCATCCATGAGCACACAGCGGTGACAGTACCAGGCTGTGATGTCACCATCAGTGTCACCCATGAGCACACAGCGGTGAGAGTACGAGGCTGTGACGTCACCATCAGCGTCACCCATGAGCACACATCGGTGACAGTAGGAGGCTGTGATGTCACCATCAGTGCCACCCATGAGCACGAGCTGTGACAGTGCCAGGCGGTGACGTCACCATCATTGTCAAATCTGAACAAACAGCGGTAACAGTACCAGGCTGTGACGTCACCATCAGTGTCACCCACGAGCACATAGCGGTAACAGTACCTGGCTGTGAGCTCACTATCAGTGTCATCCATGAGCACACAGCAGTGAGAATATCAAGCTGTGACGTCACCATCAGTGACACCCATGAGCACACAGCGGTGACAGTACCAAGCAGTGACGTCACCATCAGTGTCACGCATGAGCACACAGCGGTGGCAATAGGAGGCTGTGATGTCACAATCAGTGTGACCCATGAGCACACAGCGGTGGCAGTAGGAGCCTCTGAGGTCACCATCAGTGTCACCTATGAGGAGACAGCGGTCGCAGTAGGAGGCTGTGACTTCACCATCAGTGTCACCCATGAGCACAAAACGGTGGCAGTGCCTAGGTGTGATGTCACCATCAGTGTCAGCCATGAGCACACAGCGGTTACAGTATCAAGCTGTGACGTCCCCATCAGTGACACCCATGAGCACACAGCGGTGACAGTGCCAGGCAGTGATGTCACCATCAGTGTCACCCATGAGCACACAGCAGTGGCAGTGCCAGGCTGTGATGTCACGATCAGTGTCACCCCTGAGCACACAGCGGTGGCAGCAGGAGGCTGTGACATCACCATCAGTGTCACCCATGAGCACACAGCGGAGACAGTGCCAGGCTGTTACATCAAGATCAGTGTCACCCATGAGCACACAGCGGTGACGGAACCAAGCTGTGACGACATCATCAGTGTCACCCATGAGCACACGTCTGTGGCAGTGCCTAGCTGTGATGTCACCATCAGTGTCACCCATGATCACACAGCGGTGACAGTATCAAGCTGTGACGTCACCATCAGTGACACCCATGAGCACACAGCGGTGACAGTGCCAGGCAGTGATGTCACCATCAGTGTCACACATGAGTAGAGTGCGGTGGCAATGCCAGGCTGTGATGTCACCATCAGTGTCACCCATGAGCGTACAGCGGTGGCAGTAGGAGACTGTGACGTCACCATCCGTGTCACACGTGAGCACACAGTGGTGAAAGTAACACGCTCTGTTCTCATGGGTGACACTGATGGTGACGTCACAGACTGGTACTGCCACCGCTGCGTACTCATGGGTGACACTGACGGTGACCTCACAGCCTGTCACTGTCACTGTTGTGTGCTCATGGGTGACACTGCTGGTGACCTCACTGCCTGTTACTGCCACCTCTGTGTGCTCATGGGTAACACTGATGGTGACGTCACAGCCTCCCACTGCCACCACTGTGCGCTCATGGGTGACACTGATGGTGACATCACAGCCTGGTACTTCACCGCTGTGTGCTCATGTGTGACACTGATGGTGACCTCACTGCCTGTTACTGTCACCGCTGTGTGCTCATGGGTGACACAGATGGTGACCTCACAGCCTGGTACTGCCAGATCTGTGCGCTCATGGGTGACACTGTTAGTGACCTTACAGCCTGGTATTGTCACCGCTGTGTGCTCATGGGTGACACAATGGTGACCTCAGAGCCTCCTACTGCCACCGCTGTGTGCTCATGGGTGACACTGACGGTGACCTCACAGCCTGGTACTTTCACCGCTGTGTGCACATGGGTGACACTGATGATGACGTCAGAGCCTGCTACTGCCACCGCTGTGTGCTCATGGGTGACACTGATGGTGACGTCAGAGCCTGGAACTGTCACCACTTTGTGCTCACGGGTGACACTGATGGTGACGTCACAGCCTCCTACTGCCACCGCTGTGTGCTCATGGGTGACACAGATGGCGATGTAACAGCCTGGTACTGTCACCTCTGTGTGCTCATGGGTGACACTGATGGTGACGTCACAGCCTGGTACTGTCACTGCTATGTGCTCATGGTTGACACTGATGGTGACGTCACAG
>WKFP01014416.1:13530-30705 GCA_011057875.1 Pterocles orientalis | reverse complement strand
ATTATATATTATACATTATATGTTATATATTTTATATTATATATAAAAGAAGCGGGAAAAACCACTCCAGCCCCCATTTAACTTTCTGAAACTAACGGTGTTTATTTGTTGGTGCACGTCTCCTCCTCAAGGACCTGCTCCGAAGCGATTGACTCCCAGGAGAGATCCCCTGCGTGGCACATCCGGGAGGGCAGCAGAACCCTCGGGCTTTTGATGAGCAGCGGCTCCTCTTGGTCCAGTGCCGATGTCCTTCGCGATGGGCAAACCATCCTGGCTCACTGGGAGGAACTGGGGCTCGTGAAATGTTGGTCTGGGAGGTAACAAGCCTCCGATAAACCAGAAAACGGCCCCGAGATAGGAGCAAACAGGTGAGTTTGAGCCCAAATAGTGCCACGAAGAGTTGACCTGGGGAGGAGCCTGTTTCCACGCCGTCGCCCAAGCTCAGGGTGTCTCACGCCGAGCCCAGGCGTTACAAGCTCCTTTGATCCACCTAAGGCAGCCGCCGGCTCAGACCCTCTGCACGATGTGGGTGGAAGGAAGGGGGGTGCACGGCCTGCCGACTGCTGCCCCTCGGAGATCACGGCACGGGAGCACCACCGGGGCGGTTCACCAAACTTCCCATTGTTTCAAAGGGGAGTGAAAGCTCCTGCAGCTGACTTGCTGCTGGAACGACATCTCGCAACGCCTTGGACTAGATGTGGGTTCAAGGGAGCCTCACGCATAAGTGGGACACGTGGTTTGGCTTTCCCCATGCAGAAGGGACTTTCCAAGGGTATAATTATTTTTTTTTTTTTCATTATCAGCATCATATTCCTCCCAGTGCAGAACATCGGTGGGGCTTCCACCCGTACCGACCAGTATAAATTGTCTTTCTCAGCTTGGTGGCATCACAAGAATGACACGGGTATCACCGCCTTGAAAGAGGAGATGAATACTTGCCCTAAATCTCCTGTTTCGAACTTAATTTCAGCGTTTCGTAGGAAAGGAAGAAATTAGAGCTTTATTTTAATTTGTTCTGTAACTCCTAAGGGAAATTCTCTAAAAAATTGCCTCTATCACTAGCCAGTGCTTTTGCTCTTTTCTGTTTTCTTTCAATTCTCTTTTAAATGCAGATTTTGATTTCTGATGTTGGATTCAACTACTGTGGTTATCTCTTTGGATCGATGAGTAACAAACTTCTCAACTTCCCCAGTGGGTAGAATAAGCTTCCTGTTGGCAAAGTGACTTTATCAAGCCAACAAACCCGTTAGAAATAAATCCCATCGTGCGCTTTTTTTTTTTTTGCTTTAAAATGCATTTTGAGACAAAAATATGATGTTCAACAGTTCCTGCCTCTGAGACTTGTATTTCCTGAGAGAAATAAGGAAACGCTTCGTTAACATTTGTTTTTTGGGAAAAACGCGCTGACCCCGCGTGTCCCTGCCTCTCTGCTTCCCTGCAGCGACCGTCTGGTGATGACGGCCAAAGGCAATCACACCCCCAGCCCTGAATTTGTTCTCTCGGGGTTCTCGGAGCACGGGGACATCCAGGCTGTCCTCTTCATGGTCTTCTTGGTGATCTACATGATCACTCTGCTGGGGAAGCTGGGGATGCTGGTGTTAACCAGGCTGGACCCCCGGCTCCACACCCCCGTGTACTTCTTCCTGAGCAGCCTGTCCTGCCTGGATATCTGCTACTCCTCCTCTGTCACCCCCAGGCTGCTCTCAGACCTCCTGGAAGAGAGGAAGGTCATTTCTTACTCCGCCTGCCTGGCACAATTCTATTTCTACGCCGTCTTCGCCACCACCGAGTGCTACCTCTTGGCCGCGATGACGTACGACCTCTACGTGGCCATCTGCAGCCCCCTGCTCTACGCCGTCTCCATGCCCAGCAGGGTTTGTGCACTGCTGGTGGCTGGCTCATACCTTGCTGGGGTGACGAATGCCACCATCCACACGGGGTTGGTGCTTGGGTTGTCCTTCTGCGGTCCCAACATCATCAACCACTTCTACTGCGAGGGGCCCCCGCTTTGCGCCATCTCTTGCACGGACCCCACCGTCAACCAGATGGTGATGTTCGTTGTGGTTGGCTTCAACCTGCTGGTCACCATCCTGACCATCCTCATCTCCTACGCCTACATCCTGGCCACCGTTCTGAGGATGCGCTCGGCCACGGGCAAACGCAAAGCCTTCTCCAACTGCGCGTCCCACCTGGCCGCCGTGACCCTCTTCTTCGGTTCTGCTGCATCCACGTACGCGCGACCCAGCTCCAGGCGCTCCCAGGACCTCGATAAAGTGGCCTCTGTGTTTTACACGGTGGTGACCCCCATGCTCAACCCCCTCACCTACAGCCTGAGGAACCAGGAGGTGAAGCACGCGCTGGGGAGAGTGAAGGAGAGGAAATGTTCCTCTCGAAAATAGGTTTCCCTGGTGCTTCAGAGGAAGGGAGAGATCTGCTCAGAAACCTTCATACCTTCCATGTTCCTTGTTCCTGAGTACTCGTTACTTGTTCCTAAATTAACGTGTCATTAGCACCTCTCATGACCTGCCTCAGGGATGCATTGGTGACTTTTATTCGTGTTCACAGCCTGGTGTTATTTTAATTTCCAGAATTTAAGCCCTGCTGACCCATTGTAGTTGGAGAACATGTTCCCACCGTTGTCTTGAGGAACAACAACAAGTAGCAGCTATTGCCGTCCCTGGGACAGCAACGACCGGAGCTCTCATCTCATCAAATAACGGGAACATTTCTGGTGAACACAAGGTTCGGGTAATTGCTCCCAGTGCTGGCAATAGACACTGGGCTTCATAACAACAATTCACTGTGGCAACGCTCATCAGGCCTCTTCTGCAGCTTCTTTTAGCCCATCCGCAGCGGTGTTTTCAAGTTTATTTGAGGAACTTCTGCAGTGCCTGCAGCTTGGTCAAGGACCGGAGAGCCACCATCCGGCATCTCCACCGAGTAACGGTGAAATTACCCGCGGGTCGGGTACCTGCTCCCTGTCCTGGCGTTTGCATCTTATTTTGGTGATATTAACTTTTGGTGCTATTATTATTATTATTATTATTATTATTATTATTATTATTATTAGCTTTGTCTTAGTTTTGCGCAATTGTGTGATTTCCCCTAAATATCTAGATTTCCTCCAAAATAAAACATGAGATACAGGGGAACGACTAATAATGAACTTTAGCAGCTACGGTGTAGACCAGTGGACCAATAGGACAGAAGAGAGTGCTGCCTGGGAGCAAACAGCGGCTAGAAACATCCAGAAGCAACCCCGAGCAGACCCAAGACTGGCACGGAGGCAGCTCCCACCACAACCAGTGCTCCCACCACAACCAGTGCTCCCACCACAACCAGTGCTCCCACCACACACAACCCAGTCCCTCCTCAGCAAGGAGCTCAGGGTGCTGCTGGGTCCCTGCATCACCCCACCGAGGAGGAAGGACCTGCAGGTGGGAAGGTGCTTTAATCAGAGGAACCTTGGGGAGCATTGCTCTCCATCCATCCAGACCCACCGCCACCGCACCGACTGTCCAACCCATCGGCTTCGGGGACCGGGACAGCTCTGAAAAGCGAGGCAGCTGTAGAATTCACTTTGTTATTAACAAGGAAGAAAGTTTCTCTCTTATTAGCCCATGTTAATTAGTCTCTCATGGCTTGTTAAGAAGAATGAGGTAAGTTGACTACGAGCCCGCGGAGAAGCTTTCATGGTGATTAGGAAACTTTCTTGGGAAACCCCCGAAGGTCTTGTTAAGCTGATGACTGCTGGAAGGGTGGGTGGTCCCCAAGGGCCACTTCTTGCTCCGGGGAGGGGAGCAGCATCACTTGTGATGGAAATAACCGTAGCCACCTGTCCGGCCAGAGCCTGGAGCCCAGGCTGGAGGGCTTCCTGTGCTGGCACGAGCTTGGCCACGCGCTCTCATTAACGACAGAGACATCCTTGGTTCTCACTAATGGGGTGATTTGTCCCTGCCCGCTCTTGACCCCCTATCAGAGGGAGCTGGGGAAGATCTTTGCATTTCATCGCACCTTTGGACCTCCTCAAGGACACTTCATGCCTTGAATTTCTTGTCATTAGTCGCCTTGGGATAGATTTGCTCGTGTCTTTTTAAGCTCTCGTACCGCGAGGGAAGTTGACGTGCACCACATACATCCCCCATATCTGACCAGCTGTCAGAAATATCATTTTCCTATCATCACTGGAGAATGAGCGCGGGAATGGGGTTCACCTGGCTCTCAACATCTCCAAAGTTCACTGTCTGGATGTGACATAGGCAGGCAGGTCCCCTCGAAAACACGTGGGAACAAGAGGATGTTCCATCACAGCCCAGGACGGGCGGTTGGGACGGGTGCGGTGCAACAGGAGCAGGTCTGGACATCAGAAGGGCTGGTACCATGGACCCGCTGCCTGTGGTATATATATATAATATATTTCAGATATACATAACAATATACATAATATATATTTCAGAATCATTTTCTCTGGATTAAATTTGTGGTCAGGCTCAGCAGCTGGTAGGCTAAATAAAACCACCAAGGTAGCTATAAATGATCTGGAAACGGAAAAAAAAAAAAACATAAACCACCATAATTAGCTTTTCATTTCTCAAAAAATTGTTGTTTCCAATTTCATTTTGGTATTTCCTCCTGGAGTCCTGCAGGGGCTGGGATGCACCACGAGAAATCCCGCCCCAACCCAGGGGACTGGCTGTGGGGACGACCCCAGCCCGCGCACCACGTGCCAAGGCCACCAAACGGTTCGTTTCACACTTTATCGTTTATTATTATTTTTTCCCCTTTGAGCTGAAATCGTACAGATTTTGGTGCCATGAAATTAAACTTCAAGCCCAGCTTACGAACAGATTTAGGCGTCTTCTCTCTCGTTCTCAGGACAAATTTTTTGGGAGCTAGAGACCAAAACCCGGCAGGTGTCTTAGGGAAAGAAGCCACACAGATTCTCAAAATCTTTTTTTTTTTGGGGGGGGTAGGTTTTGTCTTCTGCATCCCTTCCAATTAAAATCCGTTAGCGGGTTTTTGGCATCGTTGCACACTTGAGCACAGGTTGCATTTTTATGGATTTTTCTGAATGACTCAGATTTAACGACCGGAACAAGGATAAGGAGTAAAAACGATAATACAGACACAGCCTGGCAGACCTCACCGCATTTCAGGCTGATGATACTCTTCTTTTGAAACTACCATAGCCACCTGTAAGAAAATGCTGCTCTTGTTCTGGACCCAAATATTGCTAAAAAAAACCCAACGAGAGGCTCCTTGGTGAGCCCTGGGGTGGCTTGTTGGAAGGTCTTGTGTTGGTTTGGCCAAGAGAAGGAAGATCTTGCGGAAGATGAGTAGGAAAGGAGACATCGCAAGGGATGGTCCTTCCCCCAGGAGGACGTGGAGAAATATTTGGGGCTTTTGGCCGTTATTTAGCAGAGAGTGACCCAACCACACGGCTGCCAGCAGGTACAATATCTAACCCGAGGCGTGGGGTTTTAATTTAATTTATCTCCATTCTAGGCAATGTCTTCAAGCTCCAGGTGGGCAGCTCTTGAGCCCTAGACCCCTCCTGGGTTCCACGTCTCCACCTCGGATGGCTCCGGGTGAAGCAGTTGGCTTGTCAGGTAGGAAAAAGGCAGGGTGAGACGTGGCTGATGGTTGATGGAGGTTAATTTTCCAACGGCAGGAGACGTCGGCATCTCGGCAGGTTGCTGCTGCCTCGGGGGGAGGATCCAACCAGCTCGATTTTCATTATCTGGAACTCACCTTCCAGCACGCAGACGTCTCAGACGCTGCTTTGCCTCCGGCACCTCTCCGTGAGTGGTGAAAATTGGCTCTAAATCCCCGCTAATAACACCCGCAGAGCAGCCGTGGTGCTTGCGGGACCTCTGAAAGGAGGTGTCGGGAGCTGGGGGTGAACCTCAGCCCTTCAGCACACGGCGTCGAGTAATTACGACTCTTCGGTTCGGAGCTGAGCGCCCGACGCCGGGCAGCGTCCAGCCCTGCTTTGCTCTCCGGTGTAACTCTGTCAAGCGATGATTAATGTTATCCAGGAAAAAAAAAAAAATCAATGTTTATTTATTCTATCTGTCGTAGGCTGCGATTTTGGGAGCTGCTGATCTCTCCCTGGTGAGCAGAGAGAGCAAACCTGAATTTCTCTTTTATCTCCAAGCTAGGCATCATGCCTAAGGCAAAGTGAAGCAAATCCTGGCTCTGATTACTGCACCATCCTAAAAAAAAACAAACAAAAAAACCCCCAAAAAACCTCAAAACCAAAAAAAACCACTAAGAAAAGTCGCATTTTCCAACGCTTTCACCTGGAAGAGGTCCTCCTGGGACCCGAGGGATGGATGTTTATTCCTCATGGCCTCACGCTGGACTGGCTGCACTCAAAAGATGAGAAATAATTTTATTTTCCCAGGAGTTATTGTGGAAATAATGTGTGAACGGCTTGAGAGGAGCTACGAGAAAGCTCTGCAATGGTATCGCTCTCCTTCCTCGCCTTAAAGCATCCGCCCGCCTCCAGGCGCCTCGCTGGTGGCCGTGTGCGCTTACCTAAGGGGAACTTGAGGTTTTCCTCTCTCAGAAAGAATTTACCTTCGATTGCCTTGAAGTGGTTTAACTGCTCAACAGACAAAAATTGACATCCTTAACATTCCGGGCAGATGTTATTCAGCGTTTCCAGCGGAAAGACGTAAAGCGGCTGAGCTGCTCGTGTGTTCAATGTGGTTGAAGATAACGGCGCTTTTGTGTCCGAGTTGTTATCCTCCTGGGCTTCACGAGCCCAGAAGACCTGCGGGTGCCATGCTTTGTCTTGTTCCATCCATGTGGCCACCCTCGTAGGAAATCTGGGCGTAATTCTATCAATCAGAGTCGATCCGTGCCTACACACCCCCACGTACTTCTTCCTCAGTCACCTGTCTCTCCTGGACACTTGCTACTCTTCCACCATCATCCCTCAAACCTTGCTGGATTTTTTTTGGTGGAGAAGAAGGTTATTTCCCTCGGTAGGTGTGCCGCTCAGCTCTTCTTCGCGACCTGCGCCACTGCCGAGTGCTACGTGCTGGCAGCCATGGCTTACGATCGCTATGTGGCCGTTTGTAACCCCCTGCTCTACCTCGTGGTCATGTCCCCATGGCGTTGCGTTGGGCTGTTGGCTGGTGCCTACGTAGCCGGTGTGATCAGCTCCACCGTACACACTGTTTCCATATTCCATCTCCCCTTCTGCTGGTCCAAGAGGATCAACCATTTCTCCTGTAATGGCCCACGGCTGCTAGCCCTCTCCTGATCTGACACCCGTGCCAACGAGGCGACGGTTTCTGCCATGGTGGGGTTCAACGTGCTGAGCACCACAGTCTTCATCCTCATCTCCTACTTGGTTCTCTCCACCGTTCGGTGGCTCTGCTCCGCGGCTGATCGGCACAAAGCCTTCTCCACCTGCGCCTCTCACTTGGTCTCCATCGCGTTGTACTACAGCAGCTCCCTCTTCATGTACCTGCGCCCCAGCTCCTTGGAGCACGACAAGGTGGTCTCCATGCTCTGCTCCGTGGCAGTCCACACGCTGAACCCAATCATCTACAGCCTAAGGAACACGGGCAATGAAGAACGCCACGAGGAAAGCGAAAGGGAGAGTCCTCTCCTCCTTGTCCAGCCACGGTTCCTGGGCGGCGGAAAGGAGAGGACTGTCCTGCCATGGTAAGGAGGGGTAGATAGTGCGCCTTCCAGAATGAGGGGTAGATAGTGCGCCTTCCAGAAGGAGAGTTAGAAATTGCATCTTCAAGAAGGTGTGTTAGATAGTGCGCCTTCCAGAAGGAGAGTTAGAAATTGCATCTTCAAGAAGATGTGTTAGATATTGCACCTTCCAGAAGGAGGGTTGGATATTGCACCTTCCAGAAGGTGTGTTAGATGTTGCACCTTCAAGAACCAGCCCAGAATGTGCTGAGCCTTGGCCATGGGGTGGTGAGCAGTGTCACTGTGTATCGCTCATTTGTCTATTATTATAATAATGATCATCATTTCCAATATCATTGCAGTGTAGTTATTAAATTGTTCTTATCCCACCCCACGAGTCTCTTTTCCCTTCACCCCCTTTAATTTTTCCCCATCCCCAGGAGGGGGAGCGATTGTGTAAGACCACAGCAGTCCCTCGCAGCACCCAGCGCGGACACCTCCACACCATCCTGCGCAGCCCCTCGGCCAGGAGGACCCCCAAAGCTCTCTCCACAGGGCTGCCATCACCAGCTTCTACGTGCCGGGGATCGCCTACGCCCAGCCTGGCATGGTGGGATCAGACAAAGCTGGGTCCAGCGTTAGACCCTCCTGACCCTCAGACCTCATTTTAATCGTTTGGTGTCTACGTCGTGGTCAGTGAGAATACTGGCCACCAAAAGGCTCCTCCAACCCAGGCAACAACGACCAACGTTCCGTTGATGCGTGATAATCACTTCCCCTGGAGAATCAATCTATAGATATGATATAGAGATGCATTTATATCTGATATATGGAGAGCTACATACAGCTCTCCCTTCTGGGTGACCAGGGACGGGTCCACGTGTGGCAATCGGTCCAATGGCCAACTGAGCCCAGTTGGGCGCTGACCCCCCGGTCTGTCCCCGCGCGGCCGAGGTGGAAGGTGCACAGCAGACAAAGGGTTGTTTAGTGTTAATTAAAGACACAGCTTTTATGTTTAATGAGCTATAAGAACATGGACAGCCATTGTGGCTTGTGGAGCGACAAAATGAATAAATTTTATATTTTAAAATAAGCATCTTTGTAAACCGCGGTCTTCCGGGAAGAACTGGAATGAGGAATGAACGAACCCAACAGCGACCAGTTAAACCAGCTTCAAGCTGGTGTGAAGTCAAACGCCAGAAAGCTTTTAACCAAAGTTTCTGATGGAGTTTTCGTGGAAATTAGAGGCATTTGGGCAATTTCCCTGCGAAACAGAGAACGTGACATTGGAAGTGCCTTATTCTGCGTGAGTCGGAAGGAGGGGTGGGAATTGTTAACAGGAGCTCGTCGCTCCGTCCTCTGTGCGCTGGGACACGGCGGAGGGCTGGGGACGGTGCTGTGGCTGTGTTCAGGGCACGGGGTGGGGGGAAAAAAAACCAGTTCCCCAGTTCCCCAATCCCTGGGACATCATCAGGGAGTGGGACCGGGGTGATCGCCAGCATCACACCCTCTGCCCGGGGCTCGGGGCACTAGTTAAGCTCAGCCCAGGGGGTCTGACTGGCTTGGTCCTGGTCCTGGTCCTGGTCCATTCTTCATCTTTCCCGGCTGGAATTTGCCCGCTGGTTGCCCCTGGGCTGTCAATGGGAGCTGCTATGGGACCATGCCCAGCGTCGTGGCCACCTTCAGCTCCCAGTTTGCCTTCCCATTGGGAATAACTGGTCCCAGCTGCTCCCTGAGCTGTGCTGCCGCGGATGCGAGACAAACCCCTCTGTGTCCAGAGGATCTCCTACCAGAGGGAAGTGTTATGAAGACCCTCACCGCCTTTTTTTGTGGCTGCCTCTTGGAAAAACAGCTCCTGCTCCGCTGCAGGCTCTGGGTGGATTTTATTTCACTCTGAAGTAGGTTTTCTCTCTTACCTCTGAGCAAAAAAAAAAAATAAAAAAATGGATTGTTGGTGTGCCTGGGTCAGGATTGCTCCGGCCGTCCGAAAGAAATCACGCCAGTTATCTGCTGTTTGAGCTGCGAAAAAACCCCCAAAGTTCAGCCCCATAAAGGAACATCAAACGACAGGTGACCCCCCTCCCGGACCCCACCCCAGCTCTCCAGCCGCCTCTCTCCGCGTTGGGGAGCGCGGGGCTCCTGCAGCATCCCTCGGCGGCAGCTCCTCCACCCCGCAGCTGTGTTGGGAGGAGATATCATCCACAACTGCCCCGTGATGAGAAAACAGGAGGAAAAAAAACCCAAAACCTTCTCCATAGCTAATAACCTGCCATCAGGATAAACCCCTGGCAATAGGGGCAACGCCTCCCCCAGCTGCTCCTAGAGACGGAGCCCGGTCCCTTCCCTTCTGCCCCGCTCCTCCTGCAGCTGCAGGAAGCAGAGGATGAGGTCGCCGCTCCCCTCCCTTCCCACGAACATCCCCCTGGAAAAAAAAATGAGATTTTTTTTTTTCCCCTTGAGCCCAAAGTGAGGTTTTTTTTTGGTTTTTGGGGTTTTTTTTGGTTTTTTTTTGGACAAACCTTCCCCAAAGCCTCCAGCCCTCCGTGAGCTCACCTCTGGAGGAGTCTCTGCTCGAACCAATGAAACTCCTCAAGCAGGGAAATTCCTTCTTTCTACCACCTCCTATGACATTAAATCATTTCACATTAAAAACCAAGAGATGACGACACGTATCAGAGGCAACGCTGAGTCTCTGCAGATTTTAAAGATTTTTTTTTTTTTTTTTTTTTACTTGCTGTACCTGCTTCTGGAAATATATGACGGTCCCTTTGCTCCTCCTGATCGAAGAAAGGGAACCAGCAGGAGTTTCATCGACCGCTTTGGGTCCGTTTGGTCAGCAGGCAACTCATAAAAATGTTATTTTCCGTCGCTTTTCGAAGCGCATCCTTGACCTCCCTGTTCCTCAAGCTGTAGATGAGCGGGTTGAGCATGGGGACGAGGAGGGTGTAGAACACGGCCGTGACCTTCTCCATCTCCAGCGAGTACTTGGAGCCCGGCTGCATGTGGCTGAGCCCCGCGGGGACGTAGAACAAGGCGACGGCCAGGAGGTGGGAGGCGCAGGTGGAGAAGGCTTTGTGCCGTCCTGCGGCGGAGCGGATGCGCAGGATGGAGAGGAGGATGTAGACGTAGGAGATGATGATGATGAAGAGCACGGACATGGAGATGGTCCCGTTGAAGGTCATGAGCAGAAGCTCATTGAGGCGGTCGTCGGAGCAGGTGAGCTTCAGCAGAGGGTTGGTGTCGCAGAAGAAATGGTTGATGACGTTGGGGCCGCAGAAAGGCAAGGGCAGGAGGCAACACGTCTGGATGAGCGAGTTCAGAACCCCCCCTAGGTATGAGCCGGCCACCAGCCAGCTGCAGACCCTCCGGGGCATGGCCACGGCGTAGAGCAGGGGGCTGCAGATGGCGATGTAGCGGTCGTACGCCATGGCGGCCAGCAAGAACACCTCGGTGGTGATAAAGGCGAGGAAAAAAAAATGCTGGGCGAAGCAGGCGGAGTAGGAGATGGTCGTCTTCTCCGTCAAAAAGCCAACGAGCAGCTTCGGGGAAAAGACGGAGGAGTAGCAAAGATCCACGACGGAGAGGTTGCAGAGGAAGAAGTACATGGGGGTGTGCAGGCGGGGGTCTGTCCGGATCAAGGCGATCAGCAGGAGGTTGCCCATCAGGGTGAGGAGATAAATCACGAGGAAGATGACGAAGAGCGGAGCCTGCAGCTTTGGGTCGCTCGTCAGCCCCAGGAGGACGAAGCCGGTCAGCAGCGTGCGATTGCCCGCGGCCGTGTCCCCGTGCGGCGCCGCAGCGACCCTGCTGGGAGGAGGAGGAGGAGGAGGAGGAGGAGGAGGAAGGGTGAATGGGAAAAGCTGTGGCGTGGCTTGACAAGCGCTTGGTTAGACTGGTCATTAAACGGGCGAAGCTTTGACACCCGAGACGATGTCCAACCACGCCGAGGTTCTCAGCAAACCCTCGGCAGAGCAGCTCAGCCAAAGCCTTGCAGAAATTGTGTTTTGTCCTTAATCTCTTTAATCATGAAGCCGAATCAAAAAATCTGGTGTTTTCCCTTTTTTTTTTTTAAAAAAAAAAATATCGGATGAGTTGAAAACTGGAGAAGGGGTGAAGAATTTGCAAACTTGTCATCTCCTTAGAGTAGGAGGCAGAAAGGGAGAAAAATTTTAATTTTCCCCAAGAGAAGACTAAACGCATGAGCCACAATGACCCCGGGAGCCCCAACCGGCCGTGCCCCCCTCCGATAGCGCTGATGGGTCGCCGCCAGAGAGCCGCCAGGGATGCGGGAGGGTCGCTGGGCTGCCGGGGACCGAACCTCCGGCGCCAGACAGCGCGTTCCTGCCGGGCTGCTGCGCTGCCGCCCACGCGCGGGGTCAGGTTCCAGCACGGAAATATTCCCCCAGTGCTGCAAATCGCAGCGGGACGGGTTGATTCTGCTTGATTTTTGTACCTGCTCCAGCTCTATTATTATTTCCGTGTTTTTTTTTCTGCTCCAGGTAGGGGAGGAAGGTGTTGTCAGGCTGCTCCTCACAATTTTGAGACTAAGGAATGAATGGTACCTGGTGTGTTCTGTTAGCGGCACTCATGGGAAGCCAGGGGGGTGAAGGAAAAAAAAAAAAAATCACTTAAAAGGCTCCATACAGCAGGAAAAACGCCGCCTTCACTTTCAAACCTGCATCCCCCCAGCTCTCCTCCAGCCGGGTCACCCCTGCAGCTCCTCTCCTTCAGCAGGGAGAGAGGAGAGACGCTTCCTTCGCTATATCCAGACCAACAGCTCAGCTGCCTCCTTATATTAAAAAAAAAAAAAAGAAAACCCCAGAAAAACCCCAAATCGTGCCAGACCCACGCAGCCCTGCTGCCGGGACCAAGCCCTCGCCCTCTGCAAAGCGGGGGGAATATCGCCGCCTGGGCGCGGGGCTGCTGGAGGCTCTGCCGCACGGTTTTATTCTTCCGAGGGAAAATCCTCGCAGGTCTCCTCGCTGGCCGAGCCCCGCGTCACGCTGCGGGTCTGCGTGCGGCTCCAGAGCACAGCCCTGCTCTCACCTGCGGGGTTCGGGGCAGAAAAGCGGCTTTTCAAAGGTTTTCTCGGAGGTTTTAGTGCAACAGGACGGTGACACACTGAGAAAGCCCGAAGAGAACGCCTAGAGGTGCAGACATGGGGAAACCACCCAGCTGGGGGTATGCCAGATGCTGCTGCGGGGATTTACCCGCAACACCCGCGAGCATGACTGCTGGGGGGGCTTCATCTCTACATCTGGAGCCCAAGCCGAGGGGACCCCCCATTCTTACCCAGCATCCGGATGCATCTTTCTGGGCTCTGCACAGCACTCGTCCTACGGCAGGAAGAGCCGGGATCCCTTCTCCTCCATCCTCCTGGTTACGCTGCGGGAGAGGGAAGCGGCCGCTGGCAGACACGCCGGGTGCGTGGCTCCAGCCTTTAGACCTGAGCGGGTGACACCGCCGTCCCCAGGGGCTCACGCAGGGGGACGGCTGCGGGGTTTATTTATTCCTCAAGCTCTCGTTGATAAAATCCCCAGCGTAAACCTTGGCAAAGAGCTCGCACCGGCCGCGGAGGGGATCGTTAAACTCTCCGAGTCTGGCAGAAGTTTGGGTTTGGGTGCTGTCCCCCCGACTGACGGGGGAATTATTCTCTCTGTGCTGAGCCAGGGATGGGAAAGCAGCCCCAGGAGGGTGCTGAGGGACGTCCCATGGGACACCAGCCCCCGGGATTCATTCTGCTCGGACGGGGCACGCTTAGAGCATCACTTCAATGATAGAATTGAAGGCAGCTGGACGCGTGAGGGCTGTAACCAAAGCAGATCTCTGCGATTGTGAATTCTGCTCACAGTTCCCTTTTCCTGCCGCTTTGTCTCCATCCTTGCTCTAAGCATTTTCCTGACTCTTATTTTCAAATAATTTCTTTAAATCATCGTTCCCTCATCCCAAAACCATCTCGCTGCACCTCTCCCAATGAAGGTCTGCGCAGGAATATTTCCCTACGCAGCTCCTGGGAGGATAAATCACGGATGGAAACATTTTAGAGAACGCACCTCAGGAAAACACAATCCTGGCTTTTTTTGTCTTGATCGCATTTTGAAACGAAATAACACGATTAACTCGTGAAATCTGAGAACATGTCTGAACCGCTGGCTTCCAGGTGAATATCCAGCTAAGGGGAACAGAGATCCCAGCAACACCACAGGAAGATGTGTTTCAATCCATTTTTCCGGATAAATTTCTACACAGTACCTTCATCCTTTGAAACTCATCGAGTTTTTCTACATCCTACAACAGAACACACCATACAGCCTCCTAGAGATCCTCTATGTCCTCTGTAACAGCTGAAGGAGAAAAGATTGTGGCTCGGTGATGAGGATTCAGGGTTAAAAGCACAGATACTCACGGACAGAAGCCTTGTTAAATATATAAATATACAGATCAGGCAGTAAAACATCACCCCTCCTGCTCATTTTAAATTCTGACTCTCCCTGCAGCCCGGTTCTGGCTTTCGGGGCGCAGGTGAGGTGGCGGGATAAGCACCGGGGCAGCATCGCGTCCCCCAACACCTGCTTGGCCGCTTGCAGAGCGCTCCGCTGTCCGTCTCAAAGCACACCGGCCACGGCTGCCCTTCTCTGAAGCATCCGGGCCTCCTCTCCCCAAAACATCGGCAGTTCAGAGCTTGGAAGGAAGGTTAAGCCGAGACCCCGCGAGAAGATCCAGCTCAGAGCAGCAGATCCCGAGGTCTGGGCGCTCTGCGGAAGCTCCTGCCTCCAGGTGCAGCACCCGCTGCTCGCCTTCACACTCCTTTTATGAAAAATTCCTGAGGTGGCTTAAAAAGAAAATCAGGATTTTAGCAACATGAATAGAATTCCCCACTGAAACAAGCCCAGCTTATCTCACAACTTGTCAGAGAGCTGCCCCACAGATCTTTGAAATCTACAAAACATCCCAAACCCCTTGCTCACACCGGGATTAAAACCCAATTTTCTGTGTTCAGGCCTGTGCTTGATCTGTCGGTCCTTGTTTTTTTTTTTTTCTTTACCTCTGTGGCCTTCAGCACCAAGGTTCAAGCCACCCCACAGAGAATGAGACACATCGTGTTTGTGAATAAATTTTATTCTGAAAACAAAACTCAGCGCACTGCTTTGACAAGAGAAAAAAAAGACTAGGCAAAATACAGAATAAAAGAAGAAAAAAAGAGGCACCGTCTTTTTGTTTCTTAGCCTGGGACCTGTCTCTGTGTGCACAACACGGAAGGATGTCTCGGGAAATCAGGGAGGGAACGGGCTTCCCCTCTAGGGATACTGACCTCTTTCCTTTTAAACATAAACCAGCCCAGCAGCAGCCGTCAGGCTGGGAGAGCCGCAGCCTCAGCTCAGCTTGTCCTCGGTTTTTAAGAGCGGGCCAGAACGCTGCTGGAATCAGAATTTTTTTTTTTTAAAAACAAAGAAAATTGACTACAATAAGGGAAGGAAGAAGCTCTACCCAATCCTCATTAAAGGCAGAAGTCACCTTTTTATTTCAGGTCTCCTTCCCAACGCCAGCCTGCCTCCCGCTCACATCTCCCTGGGTTCTCCTTCAGCCTCTTGAACCTACCTCTCTTTGGATGGATCGCAGCGGGGAGAAAGCTCTTCAGCTCACCCTCCAGCCGTTCAACTTTTTATTTCTTAAACCAGCGAGGGTGTTTGGGATCAGCTCCTCCCTTTAACCCCACAGCCTGGGTGTCACCTCTGGTCCCTGTGCCCTCCTCATCAAAAAAAATCTCAAACCAATGAACGCTGCTGCCGAGCTGCTGGATGCAACTCCCCACTCTCCCAGCCCCCCCACGCCGCGGTTCTTTCAGCTCTTTTCCCTCCCAGCCTCAAACGTTACTACTGCTGCGCAGGAAGACATCCGCTTCTCTAGCCTAGCCTTGTCGGGAAGCACTTCAGCAGCATCCTTTCCTAGCACTACCACGCAGGACAGAAAGACGGCCGTCTCGTTAGCCTAAAACTCCTGGTTGCGCATAAAAACCAGTCACAGGGGTTTGCGGTCGGCCAGTCCGGCTATTTCCCCTTTTTGGTCTTTGCGGCCGCGGCATTGTTGGTCTTGGCTTTCTTCTTGGCCGACCCCTTGGTCTCCGGCTCTTTGCGCTTGGCTGACGTGATGGAGCCCGTCACCTTGAAGAAGTCGTCCAGCCGGCCCTGCGTGCTGCCCTGCCGGCTCTTGCTCAGCCTCTTCACTCCGTTGCGGATCCGCTCTTCGTTGAATTGCTTCTCCCCGCACATGAACCGCACGAGCTCTTCTTCGTTCGGCTCGGTCCACTTCAGCTCTACGGCGTCGGGGTCGACCACATCAGGCTCTAAGAAGAGCTTCTGGGCCTCTTTGTGCAACCAGTTCTCAGGCAGAGGGTATTTCTTGGTGTCTATCTGCTGAATGATCTTCTCAATGGTTTTGTGCTCCCTGATGAGCTCGATGGCGCGCTTCGGCCCGATGCCGCGGATGCTCTCGCAGTAATCGCAGCCCAGGAGGATACACAGATCCACAAACTGCTCCCAGGTCAGGTCCAGATCCTGCAGAATACGGTTTAGGTGAAACTCCTGGATGGGCAGCTTCTTTGTCTCGCTGGCAGTTAGATGCCGCATCAGTACGGGGCTGCCGAAGGTCAGGCAATCCATATCCTCCGTGGCAGCCGCGTACACCTTCCCAGCCTTCACCAGGGCAGCGCAACTGGCTTCGGCCTCCCCTGGCGCATCCACGTAGGGGATGCCCATCAGCGTCAGTAACTTCTTGCACTCATCGGTGTGCTGCTGGGTCACTTTGACCAGCCTCTTGCTGTACTTCTCGATGTTGTTCTCCTCTCCGGCTTCCTGAGCCTCCTGCAGGTGTTTCTCGGCCTCGGCCCGGCGCTCGGTCCGCTTCGCCAGCTCCCCCGATTTCAGCTGCGGGGGTTTGCCGTCAAAGACGTAAACTGGCTTGATGCCGTTCTCCACCATGCGGATGGTGCGGTAGAACATGCCCATCAGGTGGCTCGTGGTCTCACCCTCCTCGTTCTGAAGGACTTCAGCTCCCTGCCGCACGGCGATCAGGAACTGGTAGATGCTCATGGAGGCATCTATAGCCACCTTCCGGCCAAAGTAAGACTTGATGTCATTCTCCCGGATGGCGCCAGGAGCCACGTCGGCAAGAAGCTTGGCCAGGCCGTGGATTCCCATCCTGGGGAACAGAAAAGGGGACATTGGGATCAGCCTCTGCACACACACACAGCGCTGGGGGGAGCTGGGCTGCAAGGGTGGTGTACCACCTAAGCAGGGGGACCAAAGGGAGGCAGCTGCTTCCTCTGCAAACCATCACTCCCCAGGCTGCGGCCCCCGCTGCCTGCCATTACCCTGCTTCCAGCCTCAGCCTCCCCCAGCCCATCACTATGGCCCCACCTTAGCTTTCCCAGCACACCCTCCTTCCTACCCCAGCCTCGCCCAGCCCAGCCCCCCTCCCCATCACGCCTCACCCTCCCCCAGTCCCACCACTATAACCGTC